>JAUCMT010000154.1:9789753-9835652 GCA_032357475.1 Enteromius thamalakanensis | reverse complement strand
TTAGATTCTGTCTCTCACAGTGGAAATGCACCTATGCTGAAAACTGTAGACCCCTCCATGATTTCTAAGTAAGAGAATCACAGGGTGATCAAATTATTGACTGTATATAAATTAGACATTTTTGTTTCCTATTACTTAAGCAATTTTTACTGAATTCAAATACATACTATAATCTGACGTATAAACAAACAAAAAAAACATTACATTTAAAAAGGTTGTATTTTCATTAATCTTACAATTTTTTAAGTATAAAATATGTTTTGTATATTTTATGGTTTAAAAATGGTGTTGAGAATCATGAAATATCATTAATGCATAATACAATGATAGCAATGCTGTGATATTTCCAGGATATCGTACCATGAAAATCTCACTGTGACATCGCTTTAAAAAACACTTGATGATGAGATCCATTACTTTGTGTAGTCCTAGGGTAGGCTAAAACAGTGCATGCCAAATGGTCCCTGAATGCACTTAGTTTTATTGAGCTGCAGGCTTCCACATTGCTGTGTGCTGCATTTATCCTATAAACATCTGATGCAAACTCCAAATGAAGCAGAGCAGATCGTTGTACAGCGATGCTTCTCAGACTCACCTGTATGACTTCTTGATGTCATCGACAGTGGCCACTTTGTCGACACCCAGCACATGATAGAGTGATTCTCCAGAGGTGGAGAGAGTGCGCTGCCTCTGATGCTCAGCCATGGCAAATCAGGTCCTCAACAATCTGAACACACAACATGCTGCATGCTAATATTACAAATCTCTTATAAAACACAAAGCATGAACATTGAAGCATTTAATATGAACAACAGGAAACATCATAATGCAAAAATTTCCAAAAGAGAACACTAATAACAAATGACCTTATAGTTATCACTATGAATAAAAAATAATTATAAATCCTCATTATTTGCTAAAGTCAGCGATTGATCTTTTCTTGCACTCGCTCTCTCTCTTTTCATCAGGCTTTCATTTTTCAGTCACAAGAAGTTTACTTAAGTTCATTTTATTTACCATTTTGGATAAAGTTGCTATAATTCTCAAACTGAAGTGAGTTTTTGAATCATAAAACATTTAAGTAAGCATAACACAGAATCAAATTTTACAGATCCATGATCTGAGCAGAAAGCTTTTCCAGCCCCCATGTACTTTGCTGTTCTGATTACATCTAACCAACAGAATCTCATTCAAATGTTTGCTCTCATCAAAGTTTAACGCCTGTTTATTTCATAAATATGTACTGATTATACATTTTTAAAGAGGCCACCAAAAACGCATTATCAGATGAACAGCAGACATGCAGAGAGAACACGTCCGATATTCTCCAGATCATAGTTTGGGGTTTGAACACTAAAACCACTCAAGATAATTAGTAGTTTTAAATGGATGGCAGATCAATACTTCAATTGAGAGACTAAACAAATCAGCTGGATCTTTTAAAGACTGCATAAAGGGCCCAAGCAGCTATAAATATCATGCTGCTTCTGTTCCATCAGTCATTGTGTGATGTTCAGGCTATTGACACATGAACAGTATCGCAAAGATGTTTCTAACGACAGCCTGATGCTAACCGCACACTAATACAGTGACGCTGAACTAATCCTTTACTAGTAGAATGATTACATAACTAGCACTCTCTAGTGAACAGAAGCATTACTGATGATTCATCAGCCGACTCACACTTATCCTGTCAGCTAATTCTTTCGTGTTGATCCCTAGAAAGAGAAATCGATACCACAGGGTATCACAAGTTTCAGTTTCCAGCAGATGTCATATTCACAGCCTAGCAGGGTGATGACGGATTCTTCACAAGGGTTTCCTTGTGAATCAATCAAATCCATGTTGTCATGTTTAGACTGTAGATTTGAGCCATATTATGGTGTAGGTTACCGAAGGACATGAAATTTAATGACTGACATGGTCTCATATCAGAATAGAACAATAAAGCAAAGTGTGAATCTGTTCTTCCATGTGCCTGCTTGTCTCGTCATGTCTGGAGAGGCCTGGGTTTGTGTCAAATCAATCTTGTACAGCACAATAAGCTTTACTCAGCTGACCGTAGTACCTCAGATAGTTTGCTCAGCACTGCCAGACACTAATAATTTAGACAGGCATTCGGGACTCTCTTGTGAGACACCTTAAAAGAAGATATTTGGGCACTCCTGTGTGTGTGTATCAGATTAGTAAGAAAATCGAATAATAGCTTTGGTGCATTGATAATAACAGACCCTTAACTCATTTATTCTACAGCTAATGTGTCCCATATATTCATAGGCTATTCACTTAAAGTCGCATTTAATATGGCTGTTAATTGTAAGCATCCATATAGGTAAGATGCTACAAATCCAGTATTACACATTACCTTTACATTATATGTTATGGTGGCACATTTTTCACCTGAAGAAATGGCCTGGATGTATTCAGCCTCATATCAAAGTTTCAAACAGACCCAGCCATGAGCCCTAACATGGTGTCTTCTGGGTTGACAGCTCATAAGATTTAGAGACAAAGCCATTAGCGGTTTTATTAGCGGTTCATTGTTAGGGATTCTAAAAAACTAAAGAAAGGATTGACTCAAGTTGGACGAATGACTCTTCGGTTCTTTTATCAATCAATCAATCACTTTTATTTATATAGCGCTTTTAACAATACAGTTTGTAGCAAAGCACTGAACATATCAAATAGGAGAGTAGAGTGGTGGTAATGTATAATGGCGAGAATTAAACTTTATTTATCAAATGCAGAGACTGTCTTTGCAGTCGAGATGACGGAAATCACTGGAAATCAGGTGTCCCCAACTAAGCAAGCCAGAGTTGACAGCGGCAAGGAACCAAAACCCCATCCATTCGAGAATGGGGAAAAAAACCTTGGGAGAACCATGCTTATTTGGGGCCTGTTCTCCTCTGGCCGGACGCCCAGCACCTACTTTCCAGTTCAATTTATTCACTCCAAAACATATAAAGTGACAGTATAGTGTCATTCCCAAACCAAAGACTGAAACTTACATCATAATAACTGCTTGTTCAAATGAAAAAATGGAAACGTGTAGTTAATATACACACATATATATACAAATGTGTGTGTGTGTGTGTGTGTGTTAACACTTACCATTTAAAAAAATTTGACAAATCATTCCACTGCATTTTTTCTGCATTTAAAAGTAGTTGTAATAAAAATATATGAACGCTTCATTTTTTAAATTATAATTATGTCTGTTGTGCGAAACTCTTAAATTATTTTATTATTTGGCAACATAGGAACCAGAATTAAATCGTTAATTTCCGCACGATTCCCATCCCCATCGTTTCCAGATCGACACGCAACTGCGCTATTCTGTCTGCATGAAGGAGCGCTCGTGTTTATAACAAGATATGTCGCATAAGATCAGTCCGCGTCAAGGCATCTCTATACAAATATAACGTTATCAAGAGAAAATACACATTTGACTTGTTCACGTATTATAACCCTGATGAGGGGCGATGTGCTGATGTGAATCTGAGCAACAAACGGCAATGAGACCGTTTCTATTTCTGCATAGCAAAATGCAGATTGCGCTCCACTGTGTTGATAGATCACTGCAATAGATTACTTCACGAGACGGCAAGGATTTACAGTTGATCTCACGCTTCGCTTCTGCATCAGCATCAGCAGGAAGGGCCCCGGCGCTTTCCTTTGCGCTCCATCGTCCATATTCTCTGGCCTGTTAGCTCGCATTCCCGTTACACCACACAAGACCAATTCACCCAAGCCCACTTATAAATCAGGAGAGCAGGCAAAATGTGTTTTTCTTCTTAAGGTGTAACGTGGGATGAACGCATGCACAGCTTACCGTTTCGTCGGCCCCGGTGTCGTGATTAATTTCAGTGCGTTAAAGAAACCGATGTTAAATTTGCGGTTGCATCCCCGGGAACCGCGCGATCACGTAAGTGTACCAGATGCAGCAGATCTCGCTCGGCTCCGCCTACCCGTGACATCACCACAACGACGTGCGCATCACCCCCTGTATAACTAGGCCCGTTTCACTGGATAAAAGGGGTGTTACTCTGTCATCTAGACTAGGTTATGGCCCAGAAAACAAATTGTTAATCTTAAATTACCTGATATCATGCGGCAAGCAACCAATTGTCATTACTGTTCGTAATGAGCCGAAATGTTTCATTGACTTGTGATTTTTCATGGAATAGTGCGGCTGTGATTTGTCCTCTGTCTCCACCTTCTGGTGAGTGAAAGGAACTGCACCGAATCATTTGTAGGCTACACAAGAAACACTCAAGACTGAGACAGTTTGCTTTAATTGTATTGTTTCAAATATTTCAGATTAAATTAGCGCGTATTTTAGAGAAATATTTGTTATACAAAACAAAACGTGTTTCAATGCATCATTTTCAACCTGCCCTGCCAAATATTTTAATACATATTTAAATTAATAAATATATATATATATATATACTCTCATAAACAATATATAAACCACAAGTGTTGAGTTTCAATCTATTTGTTACAAATTACAAATAAGGAAACCCCAATGTGTCTCTAAGAGGAAGAATTAGTTTTCAGCATGATGGTGGGATAATCTGAGGCTGATCAACTCGTTTGGCTTCACCCAGTGCTATGAATACAGTGACACCAATAACGTTCACCACAGCCAGGACTGAGAACACATTCACCCAGGAACCTGTGACCTCAATCATGTAGCCAGACATGTACACCAACAGCAAACCTGTGAAGTATAGATCAAAGAGAATAAGATAGGAGCAGACAAGACGAGCAAGGTATTACAATTAATTGTACAAATGGAAGGTAACTGCAAAGGGCTTGGGTGTTAATTTGGCAGAATAGTTTAAATTATAAGGAGTTAAAAGTCAAAATTATAACATATTTGTCTAAATTGAGACAAAACTTTGAAATGATGTCATACAGAGTCATAATTATGAGATACTAAATGTATATTATAATCAATAATTACTGTCATATAAATAGAAATTGAAATTTAGGACAGAAAATAATAAAATAAAAAATATTTACGTTTTTCTAATTGTCAGATAGAGTTTAGATTGTGTACACTGACCTATCAAAAGGGACTTACATAAAATATTTCAATATTTACTCCAAAAGTATACTACATTGACAATATAAATGTAATGGGTACATTACAGAAAAAGGATTATAACGCACCAGTAAAGGCAGAACATGTGTTCATAACCCCTGTAAGAAAGAGAGTAGCATATTTAAAACAATGCTTAAAACATACTGTGATGAAAATCAATCAATCAATCAAATCAAATATTCCTGGGTTTTTTTAATAAGCAGAGGTGAACTCACCAAACAGGGCTCCAGCACATGATGGTGCCTGGTCATGCACATTCACAGACACCCCACTGCACATGAAAATATACACACGGGTTACTCTTGTTTAACTATCTCTGCAAGCTGTTGATTGGCTTCCACACATTTATATTTGAGCATGAAGACTGTATAATAGACTGTATATAGGCAAATCAATGCTGTAATCATGTTTTAATATGGCAGTTCATTCTAACCTGTTATTAAATGTGGACAGTCCAACAGCCAGAGACACACATGTAACAGCATGGATAAAGGTGTTTGTCTTACAGAGAAGGAAGATGAACACGCTGGCTACTCCCATTGCAAAAAACTACACAAGCATGTTTCAGACAAACACAATACAGATTACATAATGCAATTAATGAATTATTAATGTGATTTTGCTGTATATCAGGACACGTTAGCTGATGTTGTGTTACCTGCATCAGTTTCCTTACAGTCGCAGTCCCGCAGCCTGACGTAAAGACATAAATGTGAGTATTTACTGACAGAAACATTAGGGTTACAGAGTAAGTTAAGGCATAAAGATATGAAAAAGGCTTTTTGTATCCAATTTCATTTCAATTTAAAACTTGTTTTGTTTTAGAAAAATACAAAAGGAAGCAAGACGCTCCACACCTATACCTAACTGCCAGGAATAGGCAGATTGTATGAAAAGGTACAAATGAGATGAAGAAATTAGCCACCAATTCACTTTAGTTTGCTATGAGATTGTGTCGGTTTTGTTCACCTTGCCTAACGAGATGATCAGAGATAGAGCCTCCAAACAGTGAAGTGGGCAGCGCTACAAACCAAGGGATCACATTAAACACCCAATCCTGTCATCAAACAAAATAGAGTAGGCTTTAACAAATAACAACATCAAACGAGCAGTCATCAAAACCCCCATGTGCAAAAAAACTCAAACACCATCTTATGATGAAACATTTCATTTAGCAATATAGTTACATACTGTCACTACTACATACCTACATACACTACTACTGTACATAGTGCACCACTAATGAAATCAACTGTGTGACGGCTAACATACCTTAGCGTGAGGAAACATGTCTTTGAAGTATGTTGGTAGCCATGACATGAGTGTGTAATACGTGCTACTAAAGCAGAGATGAGCAATGATCATAGCCCTAAAACACACACACACACACATACACACACACATGCAGTAAGCAACATTCTGCATCAATTCTCGCACATCTTTCAAAAGATTGAAGTTTTAACTAATATTTTAAATGAGAATGGGTATGCTAAGAAACAGACATAGAAGGGATACTGACACAAAACTTTGGAATGAAAAAACAACAATAAATCAATGAGTGAACGTAAAGAGTAAAATGAGGAATATGTTGATGTTTTGAGCCTCACCAGACGCTAGGCTCTTTAAGGAGGTTCAGCCAACTGATTTTAGAGGATTCAGATACAGAATTATTACTGCTTATCCACAGTGAGTCGAGAGAGAAACCTGGACCTGTATCAAACAAGGTACTGACACATTTAGAACTGTAATATATAACAAACACGATTACTGAAAACCAATGTAAGGTTATTAAGATCTCAGTACAGAAATCTTTTATTCAGTAGTGTGGTGGTGAGTCAGATTTTTAAAAACAAGAGTGTTGTAAAATAAAAGAATCCATTATTCTATGCACACAGTTGCTATGGCAAACACAAATACTGAAGCCAGCACTGATTGCCTCTGATTCACTTCGATTTCTCTAAGACACTTCATTATAAAAATTCTGACCTTCAGAGCAATAAAACAGCACTCAATCAAGAATGAGTGCAAAACCTCAAAAACAATGCTACTTAAATGAAACAAGTAAAGGACCACAATTTAAGTACGGTTTAAGTACCTTCCAGAAGAAATTTCCATACAAAACAGGTCCAGCAAACAGCAAGGAGACCAGCTCCATAAAACACACTTCCCCATCCAAACCAGTCCAGCATCAGGGAACCTACACCTCCAACCAGCAGCATCCTAAGAGAGACAAACATCTCAATGACAAAATCATGAACGGCGTGAAATAGGGGTGGGAGGAAATATATATAGGATTACTTTTATTATACGAAAACCCCTAACTATTTTTGTCTGTAAATTTTTGGATACTTAAAGCACTCTTCGATACTGAAAGTACTTTTTGTTAAGCTGTATTTAGTAATTCATAGTAGTTGTTTTGATTTATTACTAATTATTTTAAAAAGTAACCTGTCTATATAGTTTAATAAAAATGTAGAAAAAAAAAACGGATAAAGGTTAACATGACAATGCAGTGTGCAGTAATACTGAATACTGAAGATGCAACATATTGGCCTGGTTTCATAAATGAGGCTTAGCTTAAGCCAGGACTAGGCATTAGTTAAATTAAGATATTTAAGCAATTTTTATAAAAAAATGTCTTAAAAGAAAATATTACAGGTTTGCATCTTAACACAGAACAATGACACTATGTTATGTCAGAGCAAGATATTTTAATCTGAGACAGCTCAAACATGCAATTTATTCTGGGACTAGCTTAAGCCTCGTCTGTGAAACTGGGGGATTGTGATAATTGTAACTGAATCAAATCAAGACACCAGTGTAGATTCACAAGCTTAGTGTGGAACACTAAATTGTGGTGTGTCACAAGGGCGCTTGTATAAAAAAGTAAGGTTTTAATTGTTACCCTAGGTAGCACCCACAGGCCAGAGTGCTCATCAATAAACCTCTCTCTCCCTCTGTCACACGCTGAGCACAGATACTGACAAGAGAAGGGTAGTGAACCCCTAGAAACAAAGAGAGCAGAACACAAACTCACAATCATGTCCTAGTTAGAATTATATTTTTGCTAAGAAAACTCATTTTGGCCACAAGCATGACATTAAAAAGTAAGTCACATTGATAAGATCCTATAATTACGAGTTTAAAAAGTTTGGATTTTGACATACATACACCATAATTATGAGATAAACAGTCTTAATTATCAGATTAATGTCTAATTGTGAAATCTAAGGAGATTATCAGATACTAAGTCATAATTATGTGATAAGTATAAATTCAATTTCACATGGGTTATCATTATGACACAGAAATCAAAATTATTCCAGTCAGAATTGTTACTTGTATGTTATATACATCATAATTGCCATGTACCAAAGTGGACATGTTCCAATGTGGTGGAAATAGGCTTACATAAGTCTCAGAAAGTGTACAAAATGTGTGTTGTGCAAAATTAAAAAACTAAAATTAATCAGGGTGAGCTGATTCTGATTAAACTAGCTGAGACCCACCCTAGTAGTTACAGCCAATGATTTTAAAGACTTGCTGGTGGAATTGTAAAAGTATAAACATGTTGACAGAGATAACTAAGAATATTTCTGAGTTAATGAGATTTTATCTCTAAATCCCCCCTATTCTTCTTAAAATGGTTCTCCCCAACTGTCCCTCACCTTGCATTACACCCAAAAGAAACCTGGACACTGTCATGGTAACAAGAGGTCGGAGTCCAGTGTTGGCCAGAAGCGGAGTGATAGCTGTCATCACGGCCCAGCAAGAGGTGGACAGCAGCAGTACTCTCTCACCTCCTATCCTGCATAAACAATACTGCTGATCTTCTACTTTCCATAATCGATCTACAACTTGTACCCTTCACCAAAACACTCACCTATCACTGGCATGGCCACCAAGTACCTGAGTAAAACAGTAACCCCAGAAAAAAGCACCCAGCACTATGCCAGTCTCAGATTTGCTCCATCCAAATTCTTTTGCCATGGTGACGGCACAGATTGGCATAGCCATCCGTGACCAGTAGAGAAGACATGTAACTAACAGAAGCATCAGGGTCCAGGTCCGGGCCAGCGGCCTATGGCAGGTGGGAAATTATAATTACAACAGTGTATGTCAATCGCATTTTAGGTACTTTACTCTACAAATAATGTGTTGCAAATGTTGTATACGTTAGGCAGATTTACAACTGATGGCACAGGATACTAAAAATTGTTTTAGCAAGCTTTCAAAAGACCTAGGCTACTATAAAACATCCAGCCTAAATAAACACATTTTTACTTTGTGTTCATAATGCTCATTCAGTGCCGCCTCTTAGCAATTGAAAACATTAAAACGTCTTTTTTTTCTCTTTTTTTGATGTCTAAAAATGTCTATTTTTGATACTAAGATATATCTTCAAACTCAACAAACAACCGCTAAAATCGCTAAATTTATACACTTTGATTGATTAGACTTATCCACCAATTGTTTTATCAGGAAACTATGGAAACTAAATGGACATTTTTATGCAACGGTTGCCAGGAAGTGAAACATTCATCATGTATCATGATGTCTAAGGACAGTGTTTTCAAACAGCCGTACTGTAACCTCAGAATTTGATTACAGTCAGCAGACAGTACACTGTTAGTAACTGTAGGTAACAGTGTGTGTGTGTGTGTGTGTGTGTGTGTGCATATACATGATGTTAAGTGTTCCTAGAAATCATCTACTTTATGCTTACACCAACACACACACACAAAGTCATGGCCAAAAATATTGTTTATCTTTTGATCTTTTACTTAAAAAAAAACACGAACCTTTCATTGCAGAATAAGAATTTAAGAAGCAGGGAAATGTCATTATAAAATAAATGTTTTTCTCAAATACACGTTGGACACAATTATTGGCACCCCTAGAAATTCTTATGAGTAAAATATCTCTATGTTTCCATTCAAATTCACAATTTTGAGCACTCCAGGGTGATTACGAACATTGAATTATCCAGCCATTATGTCTTCCTATTTCACAGAAATATAAATAGAGGGAAAACAAAGCCCAAATTACCTTAATCATCCATGACAATGATAAAAATCAAAAGAATATATTTCTGATGTGCAGCTAAAGATAATTGAATTAATTGAGCTTCAATGGTTAGTGAAGTGGTTGTAAAACCATAATTAAGAATTTCCAAACAACATAAATTGAAACTGCCTACAAAATGATGTGTGTCTATAAAATCCTAATGCATGGTGAGGAGGAGAGTTTGAGTGGCCAAAGACTCTTCAAGTACCACAGCTAGTGAATTGCAATAGTTAAGAAAATAGTTAAGTCTCGGGGGCAGAAAACTTAAAAAAAATAAAATAAAATTTGTCAAACACCACCTACAGCACATGTTGTTTAGAAAGGTTTCAGGAAAAATTCTCCTAGCTCATCCAACAACAAACTCCAGCATTTTCAGTTATCAGACATAACAAAAATGCAATTAATTTACAGTTATTATGAAAAGAATGTTACATCTAAATATTGAAATATATTGATTTCGTTCTCAAATTTCATCGGCTGCGTTCAAATAGGAGACACCAATTTCCTATTTACATATTTTAAGATTAAGTTTTTTTTCCAATGTATTATTGAATACCAGTGTTTCATCTTGTTACAACTTTAAATCTATTTAACATCAGAATGCAAGTGTGATTTTGTGGTGGCTTTAAATTAAATGATTATAATCACAACCGAAGTGAAGAAGAATTTTGAAAGTCTGGCAATTATCAGTGTTGAGCACTACTGTAAGGTTAACCCTGCCTGGTGACATTTAAGAGTTAAAACATAGATGGAGAGGGGACTCCGCCAAAAACTGTTAGGGTTTTAATAAACAAAGAAGACGATTTGCATGAAACTATTCCCAGAAAGCGAAACTAAAGAAAGGTAGATGGGCAAGGCGATGTGGATTTGACTGTCCACTGAAAACTCCCTCCGATTATAGGAGAACGATGAACGCGCTCCAGTGAGCGGTGTTCTCGACAGAAACTACTGTTGACGCAGCTGTCGCACAAATACACTGACGTTTAGCATTGTTTCTAATGTTTGTTAAACAGTTTTTTAATCATACCTTGGCCATAGCGTTGTCTGGTCGTTAATTTGCGTTATCTTTAGCCCGGACGTGTCACACACATTTCTGAAAGCTGTTTTCACAGAGTCCACAGGTATTTGGAAACGGTCCGATTCTTCCTCAGCAGCCATTAAATCCAACTGAGTAAAGACCGGACACCGTGAGCCGGTTTTGTACCAAACAGGAAAGTTTACTACTACATTTATACAGCTTGCAGAAACAAAAAGAAGGCGGAAACGATCGCAGCCACACCTACATTAAATGAATGAAGAGCAACTCATCCTATGTGTTTCTTTTTAGGGACTGAAAGTGATTATTAGCTAGGAATGTAGTAATTCTTGTGGTGCAAGACCTGTGACCGTTCAACGTCATTCTGTATTAAACTTTTTATCTCTATGGAATCTGGAGATTCTGTCTTACAAAGAAATATGATTCAGAAAAACTCAAGAGTAAGCAAAATTTACTGTGAAATCAACTTTATCCCAAACAAGCAGTACAAAATGTGAACAAAACTGTAAGACAAAAATCATAAACATAAGGCTTTAAGTCTGTAATGACAATATTTGTTATTATTTTATCATTAAAATAGCTTATATAATGAAGGTCTAAAACTCAACACCATTTACTTCAGATTATCAGCATCTGTAGGTTATCCTAAATTAAAAAAATGAAGTTATTGGATCTATAATATAGATAGTTGACCTTTTTTCTTTCCATCCAGGAGCTGATATTTCCCTCAGAAACAGCCTAATATAAGCATGAGGACATATTACTGTATGTGAAACCAGTAAAGAGGTTGAAAAAACAAACAAACATGAAATTAAATAATGACAGACCTAAATGAAGCAAAAACAGTACCATAGGAATATTCCATGTCCTTCAGAAAATAGGCTACCAGCATAATAAATGGTAGATTACAATACAAATTTAGGATTGCAGTTTCTAGTCAGTATAATTTTGTTTAAAATAACATTATAGAAATGTTGCTTAAGTTACTTTTTATAGAGGCATCATGAAAAGAAAACATTATATATAGATTTATATTTGCTATCCAGTCACTGACTGTTCATAAATTAGACAAAAAAAAATAAAAAATAAAATGTGTCCATGTGGATTACAGTCTCTACTTGGGGTCCTCAATGGTGCCCTTGCTGAGGTCTGTCATTCTGGAGTATTTCACTTTTTTCTGGTCCAGTTCGTTCTGAGCCCACAGTAAAAGCTTCAGCAACTTTGCTAATTTTGGAGTAGATTCCCTGTTCTCGTAGTCTAGCACAGCCTGGTTGACCTCGCTCCACACCTATAGAGGGAGATAGACCCCAGCATTAAGGAGAGGAATAAGTTCAGAATTCACACCAGGTTCAGCCATGCTCCTACTTAAAAAGAGTGAATCAACCATCATCAAAATACTAACCTGTTATGTGGTTATGTCCTACACAAATAAACGCATACCTTCTGCCTCTGCATCATGTTGAGCAGGTCTCCAAACGGCGATTCTTCAGGGTTGTCGAAGGCGAGCAGTGCCAGGGTTCGCTCCATCTCAGTAAGGCATTCTCTGCTCTCCTCTCCCTGTTCAGCCAGCTGTGACTGCGCAAACTCCAGCGCCGCCTCAGTCTCCCGCAGACGGATGAGCTCAATTAGATGCTGCTGCTACAAGAAAGGTTAACAACAGGAAAGGTCAGGTCAAGCTTCACTTCTAGGATTGTTTTCTTTTCAGTACTTTTCAACTTTTGTCATCTGTGGTGGAACAAGAGACTCTTATTACCTTTGGGTTTGCAGGTTTCGATTTGGGTTAATAAACCAAGAGTTCGGGATGTAGCAGATGGCAAGTTAACCCTGCTTTCTAGAATATTTTTATGCACTTTTGTTGATCTGATCACAAGTGAACGACACTTAATAAATACAGCCGTAAAAAGGGTGTAAAGCAAGTGTGTCTGATTTTAACCACTTTAAGAGGTAGTTCAAAACAGATTGCTTTCACAGGGTATTGGTCAAATTTGTTCAAGCAACCACAAAAGACCATCATGTTGCACACTTCCCTAACACTAATGAGACAGGTTTTGAGAAAACACAACAAAACAATTGATTAATTAAATTTACTAGTAGATGTTTTCTATTTACATTCTCTCAACAGTTCCCATACATTATATGTATGTGTATTTGTATTGTTTTGAATGTTCTCTTAAGATCCCACATTCTTGCATGCCACAGCTGATCAATTATTTGTTCAAAAGTCTAAACGCTATTTGTCACTACTAGTCAGCCTTCAGAAAGTATGAAAACAAACAGATTTTTTTTTTGTCAATTTAGAAATCTAGGCCAGGAAATGTCTAGTAAAAAGAAGACAAATGGTCAACCTACGTTCCCATTAATATTCTTTCCTTTGCTTTTTAGCAGTGTAATGACTTTGTATTCCTATTTGTATTTGCGTGATGCAATCAGACATCTTGCAAAAATTATGTAAAGTTTTACAAAAAAGAAGTTATACAGGAAGCACATTTAAAACACATCTTACAAGGTGTGATCAAAACTTTAGACTTTACACTCCCTCCCAAAAAGTCCATATAAGTCCAGATGTTTACCTGAAGGTGAAAGTAGAGGTATCGATTAGTGTCGAGGAGCTCTGGGTGGAGGCTGTTAATGAGAGCAATGGCTTCCTGGATCTGACCTTTCAAAACCATTTCCCTGATCTTTATCCTTTCATCCAGAGAGTCCAGATCCACATTCGGCTCAATCCCAGATTCCATACAAAACTTCTCTGCAGCCTCTTTAAATCCCTCTGTGGAATACAATCATGAGAAGAGGGGAAGTTTTATTTATTTTAATTCACACATATCTGTGCATTTGACATCTGAATCAAGTAATATACTGTACTGTAAAATAATAGGCCTACGGACATACCTGTTACTAGATAGTTCATGATGAGCCTGTTCATATCTGCTCTCTGAATGTGCACATTGTTTAGTTTATCCATCCATTCCTCCTTTGTAATATCCTCAGGCTTTTCTGAATAACTCATCATGGATATACTGTGGTAAACACGACATGTAAAAACAAACAACAACAAAAAAAAACATATTTTGCTCACATCCGATTTGAAAATGCATGTGCACTCACATTTAAATGCTATCAGGTGTTTGATTCACTTTTAGTGAACAGTGTTTCTGGCGGTCCATGTTATCAAAAAGAAGAAGCAGCATATTTAAGTAGTATAAGGTTGTGATGTAAGCGTTTGAATGTAAATGAATGAACTGCACAGAGCACATTCATATTTTCGCGGTGTTTCTGCTCACAAACAGCACAACAGAGCAGCCAGCGGCTCACTGGCCAGTCAACAGAGTAACGTTACGTTACGCGACGAACCAATTTTGAATAGTGACACCGATGCACTTGACAGGTTTAAAGTTATTAAACCCTCGTCATTAAATAATACAATTTGGCATTTATTACTTTTTGGCTTTTACCGAGGCATGAAATTAAACAAGCACCGACTGCATGAACCACAGCAGCGCATGGGACTTGCAGACAGGCTTGTTCAGCTATTTCCTAACAATAACATTTGCGAATCGCGGCGCATGAAAAAAATAGCCAGTTGTATTAATTTTAACTATTCTTTATCAACGTTATTTGTTTTGGCGCAAAATATGAAGAATGATGATAAAATACTCACTGTTTACGGTTATAAATAGCGGTGGGCCTCAGTGAAGATCACGCGAGAACACAGGCGAGCTCTTAACGAGACTTGAAGCGAGGTAAGTGATTGGTCAGAATAATGACGTCACGGTTGCTGTGGTAAAGCTGCAAAGGTTGCCAGATTAGGGGCACAGTGAACACGGATTGATTTATTTTATTTGGGAAACATTTAAATCTGGAACAATTCTATTTTATTTGCTGGGAAGCTATTTAAGAAAATTGTTTGAACTAATATAAATGTAGATTTAAGTCGAAAACTGTCAGTTTTTTATTACTGTTAATAATATTTTTCCCATAGTCTGCATAAAATTAAAATTAATCTTCTTTTTTTATCTAATTATGACTAATTAATTAGTGCTTCTTTCTTTCTTTAAATTGACGTAGTTATTCATCAAAATTTTATAAATGGACCTTAGCAACAATTATTTAAAAATTAAAAGTAGTATAGCCTAGTATTAACTTTAACTTTTCCAATAATTTCAGTGTTTCATTCATGAGGAGATACAATATAGGCAAACAATAACCTTTGATGGTTTACCTTGTTATTCTAAAACCTTCCCAAAACAAGCTCGAATTTGCTTAATCCTCTTATCTAACACAGTGCTGTTATTGCAAAATAGCCACCAAAATATACAGTAGGGCGAGAAAGATAATTGATTATGTCTCAGAGATTAGATGAGACTATCACCTTTATTATGTGGAAAAGATGAGAAATCCCCCTAGAGGGGGAGAAGGAGGGGGAGGTTTTTCTGCAACAAGATAAAGTACAATCCAATAAACCTATTGTTTATTTTCAATCCTCATAACATTAAAACAGCGGCCGGTAAGTTGTACTGATGACAAGTGGAGCCAATGGAAATGTGTTTGTGTGTGTGCTTTGAGGTTGAACCACACCATATGTTATTTCGCAAGCAAAACAGGTGATGCAATAAAACTTTTGTCTGTGACATATTTGTATTGTGTGTGAATTTATTTTGTTAATCAATTGTATGAGAATTGTATGTGATTTTGAGGGTATAAATATGTTGGGTTTTTTTCAAACTCTCCATTAAAAAAACAAAAAAACATAAAGGTGCTCAAGTGTTTCTTTGTACCCCATTATAAATTTTGAGGTGGCTGCATAAATACAAATCTTTTTTGCACCCTCAGATTTCAAATTTTATTCTTCAAGTCTGCATAAATGGAATATTTCTTATTCAACTTTAAGATTATGTGCACTCAAGATTATGTGCATCTCAATTCCCCAAAATTGGCCCTCATGGTCGCATATGGTTTCTGTTAATGTTTTAAACACAATTCTTTCCATATAAATGTTTTTTATGGCTTTATTTATGATGCTTCAAAAACTACACTGTTTTCACAGAATATATACATTGTTTTAAAAATGCAAATGCATGTTTTTTGCTTCAGCTAAATCTTGTAGTTACCTAATCTAACAAAGACATAACTTGTCTTCAGAACAATATTCTTTATTTTGATTACAATGCCGCAATGGCTAAAACGTAGTGACAGAAAATGTGAATATAAACATCAGATTTCACATTCTTCAGAAAAACGAATCCTTTTTACAGTTTATTTACAGTGTTCATGTTACAAACTTTACATAGAACTTGGGGGTGTGTCACATTGGGTCACATTGTTCATAATTGCACATTACAAAAAAACTAAATAAATTGCACGCTACAGACTCAGTCTGACAATATATGTGGTGTTATAATAATATTCCGTGCCACGTTCTGCTCAATTATCCTCCGCATCTCCTTCAAGGCCCGAGCTTGCATCAAGATGTGATTTTTGGCCAGAAGCAGCGTCGCGATCTTGGAGAGTTTTTTCACGTTTTGATTCGGTGTGTACGGTATGACCGCTCGCAGGTCATCCAGCGCGTCGTTAAGATCGTGCATGCGTCTCCGTTCACGCGCATTGATAAGCAGCCGCGGCGTTCTGGGCTTCTTGACTGCTCCGCTGCAGGGCACCGAGTCTCCGTGAAATCCTTTTTCCAGACACTGAAAACTTTTTATGTCCATCTCCGATGCTGTCTCTTCGATTATGCGATGGCCCGTGGTTAATTCATCGGAGGGTTGCATCATGGGAACTCTTTCACCGAGGCTCTGACCGTAGGGCGAGCTGCTCATGGAGAAGTGGAAGCGCAGTTCACAGTCTTGGTCACAAACCGGCAGTGGATTCATTCTCCTGATGTTCATTCTTTCTGCAAATATGACTATCATTTGTTCACGTCCCTTGTCGTTAGATTTTGCCGCGGTAAACGCCTATTTGACCTGTCGAAACTTTTGAAGGATTAAGAGTCTGTCCAATCAAATCTGCGTCCCGTCACACAAACAACAAACAGGTGCTGTTTTCATCTATTAGGAAGCGTATTGTTTTAAAGTCACAATAACAATAATAGTAAAAATATGTTTACTTGATGTAAGGGGACATTTTGCATTTAAAAACAGTTGGCAAAACTGTTAAATCTGAATATTCTGGGGATAAATGTTTATTAAAATCGGAGCCTAAATTAAAGCAAATAATTAAAGCTATAATATATAAACTATTTTAATTATTTTCAGCTATTACTTTATTTTTTATAGTCATATGTAACTGGTCAAACGTCTTCTCCAGAGAATTTGATATTATATAATTTTCTATAAGTAATATTCTGTCATACTGACTGACTTTTTTGAGGAATGGGAAAGACTGGCTTTGCTTTTGGAAACTGGGTCATCACGCCAAATTACTACTGGGTGTTAATCTATGTGTATGCATGCCAGAGAGGGGTCTATTTTAATAAATCTCACTAAAAAGTAAACTGGGAAAGCACACAAACATTGTTTTCGAATGACAGTAGGCCTGTGGTAATAGTAAATGCTAAAAAAAAGTAACACATGATTTATTTTAGGAAAGCAGTAAACAGATTTTATGTCAGTCAAAAATATAATAAATGACAACATTCCTCCTACACCAGAGAAATGCCCCAAACAATCTGATTAATTAGTCATCATTTACTAATGCAAATGAGCATGATTAAAATTAGACTGCAGCAGTGGAGAAATCCTGGAGGGGGCTGATTGAAGGCATTCCAGTATTTTGTGATAAGGAGAAACACATCTGTTCAGTAAGCGAGAGTTGATGGCCTAATTTGTTTATTCTAATCATTCAAAAGCAAACATGATTCTATTAGCGATAAACATGTAAAATAATGACAGGCTTTTTATAAAATATCTTAGATTTTATTAGATTCAACTTTATTGTCATTGCACATAAGGCAACAAAATGCAGTTAGCATCTAACCAGATGTGCAATAAGCAGTGCAGGATATACAGTGGCTACAAAGTATGTTACAAATGTACAATAAATATACAGATAAGGCAGTACTGTGGACATTATAAACATAGTAACATTATAAGAATAGTTTCAGATGGATATGTAATATGTGTATGTACACTACATGCAGTAACTATGAACATATGAACATCCTTCACAAATGAATATAAGAGAGATAAGAGAGAAACACTAGTGCAATGGACATTAGAAAAGTGCATCAACATTATTCCAGTGTGCATATGGATCATTTCAATATTATGGATATATGAATGTTAGTGCAAGTAATACGTTTTTTTTAGTAATGTGATGAGGAGGTGTGTGGTGGATGCCAATGGGCAGAATTCAATAAGGAGACAGCTGCAGTGTCAGTGTCTTAAGGAAGAAGAAGCTTCATGATCAGACTGGAAGTGTTTATGCTCCAAGAAAGGTCCTCTGAGATATTGGTTCCCAGGAACTGGAGATGCATTTAACAACCCGTTAACGTGGACGAGTCATGTGTGCCTCTTTCTTACTGAAGTCCACAATAAGATACTTTTTTCTTACTGGTGTTAAGGAGCAGGTTGTTGTCAGCCCACAATGCGGACCGATGCTGTACCTCCTCTCTGTAGGCAGTCTCATCTTTGTCAGTCGCTGATGAGGCCAATCACGGTGGTGTCATCTGCAAATTTGATGATGGAGTTGGATCCATTCACAGACTTGCAGTCCTGGGTGTAGAGGGAGTTGAGAATTGGGCTCACATACAGCCCTGTGGTACACCAGTGTTGAGTGATATGGTGGTGGAGCAGATGCTGAGGTCTGTTGGTCAGAAAGTCCATAATTCTGTTGCAGAAGAGGTTGGTAATGCCCAGGTCGGTCTCCAAGTATAGTGGTCAGCTTGGAAAGAATGACAGTGCATACCGCATATTGCTACGGTAGGCAAATTGGTGAGTGTTAAATGAGGGTGGGAGGCAGTTTTTAAGGTGTATAAGGACCAGTCGTTCAAAGCAATTTATAATAATGGGTGTGAGTGCTACGGGATGGTAGACATTCATGCAAACAGGAGAAGTGTTTTGGCACTGGAACAATGGATGTAGACTTAAAGCACATTGGCACAGTTGCCTGGTTGTGGGAAAGGTTGAAGACCCCTGCGAGCTGCTCTGCACATGCCCTGAGCACACATCCAGGAATGCCGTAGGTGCCAGCAACCTTGCGTGCATTGATCCGACTGGTGATCTTGGTGGCCGTCTCCTTGTCGATATTGCCAAAGCGACCACAGAAGTCATTTAGCTCATTAAGAAGAGACATCTGTGACCGTCGGAGTGGAGTTGCATGGCTTGTAGTCACTGATGGCCTGGATGCCCTGCCACATGCATTAGGGTTGGAAACATTTCCACTACCTTTAGCTTGTAGCAGTGCTTGGCCTTCTTGATGCCCCTCATCAGGTTAGCCCTGGATCTGAAGTAGGCCTGAGTATCATCTAATCTGAAAGTTTTGCAGGCTTTCAGCAGGAGCCGCACTTCCTTGTTCGTTCAAATTTTGAAATATTGTTAGGTATGTTTTAATGCTGGGATGCTGTTTTGAGCTGATTTATGCTGGTCGGACCAGCTTAGGACCAACACATAGCTAGCTAAGGACCAGTTTAAACCAGCAAAGGACCAGCATAAACCAACTAGCATACCAGCTTTCAAAGCTAACCAGCATGCTGATTTAAAAAAAAAAAGAGTACTTATCAGGATCAACTAAATGCTGGATTTTCAACAGTATGATTTTTTTTTAAAGTTCATGGCATAGAATCTTTCAAATACTAGTTTTACACACCATTATGTTATTGTCCCGATATTTTCATGTCCTGAAAAGTGATGCTGAATGAAACGAACTGTGTTGTTGTTTGACGTGTCGGTCAAACTGTCTCATGGGCAGGCCTTGGCCAATAAAAGCTACCATGAATTTTAGACCTTAAGCCGTCAGTCTAACCCACACATCTACCCCACACCAGACCTTTTGAGGGGCATGTGCTGAAACTGAAAAAAGGACACCCCCAACCCCATACATGCAGATTACATTCTGCATGATAAAATATATAGAATGCACAGTGACCTGATGATTCTCATTTTCATTCTGTAATTTAGTTTTATTTAATGCAACATTATTACAGTAGTAAACCATGTTTTGTATGTTTATACAGCAGGAAGTATACAATACTAGATTTTTTTAATCTAGCCAGCAAACACATAATATAGTATAATTTAATGCCTTTAATTGGTTAAATATTTGTTAAAAAGACAAACAAACATAAAGGGTTACCAATAGCATTCATTTATTTAAAAAAAAAAAACTCCAAAAAGGGCATGTGCTCTGCATAGGTTGAGCCCTTGGATATAATATGAGGGAGAGTAATTAATTTCTGCCTTTAATTAATTAAGTAATTAAGCCTTTAATTTCTGAGGCAAAACTGTCAGATTTTTTTTAATTGCTTCTACGCATTTTTCCCCTTCAGTTTATTGTGACTGTAAAAGACTTTGGCCATAGTTTGGACTTCAGTAAATGACAAATGACCAGAAAGATATCACATGACCTCATTTAAGGGCTCCCATTCTATCTGTCAAACATAATAAAACAATAGGAGAGGAGGGATTGAGGACACAACAAAAGAGATGAAGAGATCACCCAGTGACTGATGTAATAATAATATAGAAAACTGTAAAAGCACACCCTCTCATCCCTATATATAACTGATCACCTTTCACTTGAAGGAACCATTGAATTACAGTATAAACGTATACAAAATGTACCCACAATATTACAATATCGTAATCACAAATGAATCACACACACAGAAAAAGGAGATTTTTTTGATTCTGTCAGATTTGGAACACATCTCTCCTCTCTGGATCTCAGCTACCCACTGCTGTGATCTACTCTGTGAAGGGTAAGGTAAGACTGTCACACTTTAACACTTATCAGCAGATTCTGGACTGTTGGCTGTGGGGAGATGGGGGTCCCTGAGTAGGAAGTGGGGTGAAAGTAAAACCCGTTGCTGGGCGACTGAATCATAGTTGCTATGGTGAACTTGAGTTGAGCAGCTGGTCCAATCAGCTGAGACATGTAGGGCAGAGTGGATCTCATACTGAAGAGAGTGATGTAGAAACACGTGGGAGGAAGAGAGGAAGAGAGAAGGAGGGTGGGAGAAAGAGAGAGGGACAGTGGAAGTAAAAGATGGTGCAGAAAACGAAAATCCTGAACTGGATGACAATTTTCAAATAATAAGGAAGATATAGGCAGTGAGGGGAAAAAGCTGGAAAAAGAAAAGAATGATCTAATCCAGAATATTCATTTTTTTGCCTAGCTTTTATTTAGCCTTTTTCCCCCCTTTTCATTTAATATAGTCTGTATTGTTAAAATATATTGTGCTCTGTTATCACAGCATCTATTTTATTGTTTTTCATTGTTGCACATGCATTTGAACAATTATGATATTTGATCAAAACAGTTGTTTAGAATGCTGCCTTTTAGCCTTTTTCTGTTTGTGATTTTTTGTGTGAAAATTGACTTGTTGAATTGGAGTACTGTACTGTACTGTTTTATTTTCATTTTTTTTAATGATCAAGTTTAAACATCCTTTAATAATCGCTTACAGAAGGGCTTCTTTGACCTCTACAGCAGGGTCAGATAGCCTATACATGACAGTAGAAGCAGGTGCAGGCAGTTACTTAAACTCAAAGGGCTTCTTCAGTTCTTATTCATCTACATTATCTTGACTCCTCCTCAATGACAAAGCCGCTAAATCAGGCCCCTGCATCACTAAAGCCTCCCTCCTGCACCGATTCGCATTAGTGGTGTCGTCTTGTGATGGAGAGGCCCCTGTCGTGCTGTGGGGTGGATGGGCCGCTGAAGAGCAGGGACGCACGGGATGAATGGTCCGGCCGGTATTGTAATGCAAAGACAAAACTCCTCCCTTTTGCAATGGAGAAGGAAGTAGGCCCAAAATATCGCTTCAGGGGAAGAATAAATAACCATTTTCCCGGTTGAGCATCTATTCTGGGATTTACACATTAACAGTCGAACTGAGGGGGATTGGAAATGAGGTGAATTCAAGATGGTGGATGGAGACTACTGCAGCAAACTGTCAGGTCCATGAAATCAAACGTGGGTTATGGGCTTCTTCTACAAGGCTTCCTCTAAATATTCAAATCCCTTCACTTCTTGTCCTCCCACTGGCTCTCATTTGTAGAAATTATACATTTGTTCACGATTCACAATTTTTTTAAGGATAATTTATAGAAACTTGTGTAGTCTGGTAGTGCACATGTAGCCTATTTGGACTGCAGCCACTGTACGTAGCCTAAATATTTTCCTGGTTTGGAAGCTTATACTTTTAAAAAGCGCTTTTAAGCGTTTAACTACGAATCTAGGCACGATTACAAGGTAGTCGCAAAGCGCTCATAAATTTCTTTCAGCTAGAAAAAACAGCGCCATTAACATATTTTGTTACAAATAGTATCAAACAAACAAAATGGATAAAAACCGGTCAATTTTAATTACTTATCACTATATTAAAGATTACATCTATTTTATAATTTTAAGATAATTGGCGGTTAACCGCTAGGCGCGCCAACAAGGACTATTCTCCTAAAGTGTCACTGAATTTAAAAAAAAATTGATTGAAAATGTCACTACTTTACGACTTTAACTACTTTTTTCGCATTTCTTTAAATAATTATTTTAATATTTAGCGGACATATTTCATATTTATTTTTAGGTTATTAGACAGTTAGATTATTTTAGACTAAATTTACTCGCACCCTTCCATAAAGGTCTGAGACGGTGGGGATTGAATAGAATTGTCGCTCACTCTCTGCAGTATAGACATAAATTAGCCAAAAGTATGTGAAGCAAGTGACAAACCATAAACTGATCGTGGCAGACATTGTTTAGAGTGCTCGGGGAAATTTCTAACAGCAGCTGTGGTTATGAACAATTTTGGGTAGCTACTAAAGCAACTCAACTGAATGTAAAGGGCGCTAATGGCTCTCAGTCCTCCGAATGTCAGCCTCACTGGTTTTCAAGGGCACCGTACTGATGGGCATTTGGTTAACGGGAGTGGAGGGGGCCTTCGGCGCGGCTCATGACGTCACCGTGTCCCGATGTAATCCTCTCGCGCTCGAGTCCTATCATCAGAGGAGGGCGAGCGCGCGAGGACGCGAGGAAGCGCTAATCTCTCCAGAAGGGATCAGCGTAACCAAGACGCAAACGAGGCCATTTAACACTGCAGAAGACGATTACGATTAAAAACGGGATACAATCGGGGTGTTTCGGCGGTAAATCACAGGCGTGACCTCTTTGCTCGTTGCGGGATGCAGGAGGGATACGGCGGCAGCTCAAAAGATGCTCGACGGAGAAAATGGAGCATCGTGTTTACGGGGGACTGTAGTGTTGTTGCAGTCATTTTGCTTGTTTTGGCGGTGATATTATTATGATTAAGGTTGGTCGACAGTTTTTTTTGTGTAAAATAGTAGATTGTGCATTTTGAGATTTTAATAGTGATTTGTTTACACTTGATGTAGTTTAAAGGATGCACTACTGCAGAGGTCAGCAAAATGAATGAGAATCATAACAATTCGCGCCCTTCGGACGGATGCTACCTTCTTAATTGCTTTCATTCTGTCTCCTGCGGTGTAATTCCATGATCTATACGACAGCGATTAATTCGCGATATGCTATATTTGGGCATTGACACTATTTTTAATTTCCTAACCGTATTGCCACCGAGGCACACAAATCCCAGAGACCCAAAAGAAGGAGGACAATAGCCATGGCTGCTTGAATTGAGGCTGCAGAGTCATATAGCCTACAGAGCAGCTCCTAAAGGCAGTGAATATAGGCCACTGGTTGGCCTGCTCTGCGCAATAGATGCGTTGGTATTTGACTGTGTTTCACTAGAAATTGAAACCGAAAACAATGTAGAAACACTATTGTGATTGTAATTTTGGCGTTTTGTCAAAAGGCATTACGACATCCCTCTTTGCGGTACTCTTTGAAGAGCAGCCTGCTCTGGGGTGCGCGCGTCACGGAGGGTGGTGACATGGGCCTGCCACTCTGCGTGTTCACGGCGGACCTTGATTTAATATCCATACAATTAAGGCACGCGGTGAATGCCAAGAGAGGGGCCTTACAACGGCGAACCTGTATCGTTTAGGAAAATGAGCAGCAGAGATGCGCAGATCCGGACTGAAGGCTAGTAAAGCCAAAGAGCTGCACATTAACTGAGGCCGCTTGGTTTGCTGGCGCATGATAGGAATATTAATTTCGGAAGCTGACAGGAATGTGAAAATTCCTCTTCTAGTTCAATGTATATATTATTTTATTCTCAATATCATTAGGTCTATTTCTACTGGTATGTAAGGTAATTTTGACATAGTCTTAAGTCTATTTTATTATTATTATTACTTAGCTATGTAATAGATGCTACAATCCCATAATTTAGTCATGCTATACAGTATAAACAACAAATAATATGACACTACGCTGTTTGGGTAAATATTCCAAATGTCAGGTACAGGCCTACACGAATGGTTTTTGTGCACAAGAGGAATCTGGTTCCCATTGCAAAGCTGAAAACTCAGAAGGTCACTAGTATATCCTGAAAAGAATGGCTAATCAAACATTACTTGCATTATCATGTTCTGTGATCACTATCTGGTCTTGGTAATTGTTTAAAAACATTTGTTAATTGTCTTTGATTTCTAATCTGTATTGTGTGTATACTTGAATAAATACCATGTTCAACCGAAATGTATGGATTTGTTTAGAAAAATAAATACATTCAGAAAAAGCAAAGTCAGGAGATTATTATTGTACATCAAAAATGTGTTCAATCTGTTAATACACATAAAGCATTCTCTGCCAAGACCCGTCCCTTCCACTTTCTTTGTTTACCTGTCAATAAACCCTTATTTAATGCAAATCTGTTGCCTGTCTAAAAGTCTTGCTTCAGGTATTTATTTCTGGCCAGAATTCTACTTTTTGCTAGACATCTAGATGAGAACAAGATGGCAGCCAATCAATACAGATGGCCCTGTACTCAGCTATCTAGATTCAGCTCCCATACAAGAGCGCTAGCATTATATTTTGAGCCGTTTCAGTAATAAATGCAACACCCAATTTAATAACATTAGATTTTTAGGAAATCACCTCTTTCTTTAGACCACAAAGTGCTGATGTAGCTCTCCCTGGCTGTTTATTCTAAGTGGCAGGTTTGCATAAAAAAATAAAACAGGTTACCTTCTTTACATTATTCAACCTTTACTGTACAAAATAATTGGGCTGATAAACAGCTCATTCCCTTCAACAATCAATGGTTAAGGTGGAGTGCATGAAATGCTCTTTGCACTAGTATATGCATATCGAGAAATAACCAATACAATCTTAGAAATTTGACTGCAGATGAACTATTTCACCCATTAACATTTATGAAGCATTGATAACTATACCGATATGAGGGAATTATTGTATTTCTACATTTGCTCTAATCAGCTCGTTTTCTAAGCTTTCAGAAGTGACAGTGACAAATATGTATCCTGTATTTTTTTGAGACCCAACCCCCCAGAAATAAATATCATCCATCACGTCTTAAAATGATGTATATTTATCCTAATGTTTTCATAAAAGGATATTTCTTACAAATAAAACTCTTCAGGTGTGTGTGAATAGGTTAGCGTGTGATACAGAACTCTGTTTCAGCCTTCTCAGTGCAAAACAAATGAGCAAAATAACATCACAGATAGTTTTTTCCAACAAAGCAAGGCAGTAAAAAGAACACCTTCAAACAGCAATTACACCATATAGTATTATTTTAATAATGAGCATGATCAAATCTAAGAACGTGATAGATAGTGACCTTCCAATACAATGCATATTCATTTCAGGGGTGAC
Source organism: Enteromius thamalakanensis (assembly GCA_032357475.1). NCBI lineage: Eukaryota > Metazoa > Chordata > Actinopteri > Cypriniformes > Cyprinidae > Enteromius > Enteromius thamalakanensis. The sequence goes on along the minus strand of JAUCMT010000154.1, from coordinate 9,809,526 downwards.
TTAAATGTTTGTCTTGTAACTCTTTTTTTAATATTTTTAGTATTTCATATATTTTCATGAATCTTTTGTTATATGACTATAGAAATCTGAAACCCTCACACGGTTCAATTCCGCTCTCCCACACACAAACACACAAAACAGCAAGCAGGTCCTAAAAAAAAAATCACGCACAGAAACCATATACTCTTTTTTTTTTTGTTTGTTTGTTTTTCTTACTTTTAACAGTAAATCAGTAACATTAATTTTCAGGTTACACATTTGAGGCGTTCTTCGTTATTGTTATAATTATATGATCCTACGTTAAAGCTTAGCAATATACTGAGGACATGGGGAGGGAAAAAAGCGATAAAATGAAATCTGTTAAGAAAGGACAAAGAACAAAAGAAAAAAAAGAGGTGATGCATCTAAAGTGATTTCAAATTAAAAGCAGTGAATTGCTACATCTCTCAGATTGGCTTAAAGAAACAGCGACCTCTGCTGGGCGGGGTTGGAACAGTAAGTAGTTACATTTCTGCTCTTTGAACATTAAGCGTGTATGGGAACAGAGTCTGAGCATTGGGCTCTGAACCGCAACAAAAACATTAGTTTTCTTTTCTTTTTTAGTCCAGCCAGTGACAATGTTGACTTCCCTTGGTTAAGGATGCATGGGATGTCGTCTCCCTGATAACGCTGTTTCATTTGAGGTATAGAACAGCCATTATTAAACGGTTTCCGTAGCATTAAAATGTTAAGGCTCCAAGCAGGAAAAAACAGAAGAAAAAACAAAACCTGTGACATAAGTGGCTCGTCACTGAACAAAAAGAAAAAAGTCAAGTGTTACATAATTCAAAAAATAGTTTTTTTTTTTTTATAACATCATCTCATGTCAAGACACATGTCATTGTCCCTTCTACGCAGTTGCACGATTCTCCACAAATCTGGATCTACAGAATGTAAAACTGGCCCGTTACAGTTACTGATGCTGGAGATGCCCCTCCACCCCAACCAGAATGGAGTCTGAACACACCCCCCTCCCTCACCTCTGCTGTATCACATGACTGACAAACACTCCACCACCTTCTCTAACACACACGTGCGCACACACACACATACATACATAACAGAAGTCACTACCCACTCATTTAACCAAATCCGAAGGGCATGAGGAGCAGTGGGGCTATAGAAACAAAAATATAGGATGAAATAAAGGACTTGTGCAGATATCGGTTGGTCAAAGGGGGGAGGGAGGTGTATGAAAACAATACCAAACAATAGAAAAGAAGAGAAAAGAAATCAAAACAATGACGCGACGTTGAGAGGTGCTAATCGACTTCAGCCCCCACAGGTGAAGCCGGAGGCGCAGAGGCTCGAGTCTGGCGCTGGCTGAAGTCACCAGAATTAAATAGAAAAAACAATGATTGTTTATTTTTTTTTTAAATTTCATCTTGTGTCCTCTTTAAATTTTATTTTCAAATGGTCAGTCCTAAAACAACTGCTCGTCATATGTAGGGGGCAGCCTTCTATTGTTTATTTCGGTTCTGGCGTTCCTGTTAGAGAGAAACAGAGAGAGAGAGAAATGGAGGGGAGGTTACTTTGATGTACAGAAAAATCAGAAACTTTTGAAAAAGTACCACTGCATTCCAACAATAAGGTGTAATTTTGTACTAGTAATTCTCACACACGCCAGGGTTACCGTAATCTGTCACCTTCGAATTTCCTTGACTTAAACCGTCACTCATCTGGATCTTTACACTATTTACACTCATAAGGAGTGATTGACTGATTCAGTTGTTTCATCTAATGTCAACTTTTAAAGCAATTGTCAAGCCAAGAATAGGGTATTACATGATCCTTCAAAGAAAGTAAAATTTAAGTCTATCTATTTTAAAATTTCATGTTTAATTTAATGAGTTACTTGCTATTTTCTCTATTTGTAAAATGTACAATTTAGCAATTTCTAAGTGAACACTCTTTTACTATAGCTAGTTTAAGTATTTCATTAAAAGAAGAATGTGTGAATCCATTAATAAACATTTATAATTTACATATGAAAACCCATACAAGCTTTTAGGTGCATAGTCAAAAAAAACTATTAAAAACTAAAAGATTTCCTCTATACATTTTACTAAACACGGTCTGCAAGGAATTTTCTAATTCAAACTTTTGTATGGGATTTAACAGCACAGATTATCAGAAAATATGTAAAAGTGTAATTCATAACAAATGAAATGTTTTAGATTAGAAATACAAAATAATCCAAACTTAATCTGGAAATAACAACATTTCCAAGTATTTTATAATGTCCTAGCCCTGGAAAACAAAAAAGAAAATCTTACTTGATCCAGTCGGGATCGGTTCTGGAGAGGAGCAGGCTCTAGGTTCTGTCAGTACAGATGAGAGAAAGATTTAAAATCAATCATCCTTGAACTCGACTCAAAAAATATCAGAACAGTGGTTAAATTTTTGTAGCATAAAAAAAATACCAATAACTAAATCCAACATAGGAATGCCATATTTATCCATTGACATAAATCCACATTTAAAATGAGCCAAGTAGAACCAATTTTATTAGCAGCTTAATACTTGGAGCATTACAGTACTGAAAAACCCCCAATGGATGAAATATTTAAGAGAGTAATGAAATAGCTGAAGCATCAACAGCATTCCAAAATGACCAGGTAGACTTGCACTGATCGGTGGCACTTAAACAGCCGTAACCTTTACATAGCCAGTTTCAGTGACATGAACAGTAGCCTGAACCCTGCACATTCCGTTCAAAGTTCTTTGGTTAATCACTGCTTATGGTCATTCACCTTTAAACTGAAATATTTTCCTTCAGCATATGCACCTCTAAACCTTAAGATAGCTAACAATCTCACATACAAGAAAACAATATTCCGATCATTAGCTGAACAATGTAGCTATTAAACAAAACCTAACACATGAGAAAAAACGCAATACCTTTCTTACCACCTCTTCCTCCTCCTGCCGTTTCTCGTAGTGTGAGAAGTCATCGAAGATGGAGGTGGTGTGTTTGTAGGTGGCGATGATCTTCAGCACCTGCTTGGCCTTCTCCAGAGGCACCTCCTGCGTGTCACGGGAGTTGGTCACAGGCTTGTTGTCATTGTTCTCAAGGCGGATGTGCCTGAGCTGGCTGTTGGGCACGTCTTTAACAAACAGCCAGTCCACGTCGAATTTGCCCTTCCACTTGTCCTGCGCCCAAACGCCGGCGCTGGTGCCGTAGTCTACAGGCGAGCGCATCTCTGCCACGCCGCAGAAGTGTCCGCTGCCGTTGACGCTGAATAGCAGATAGACAGGACCCTTGCCGTTGATGGCACGAAAGGCCGAATCCAGCCGTTTGTTACCGTGTTCCGTGCTGCACCAGATGGAGTACTTGATGGAGCGGTGGATGTCGTCCTCCGAGTAGCTCTTAATGATGAAAACCCGGCCATTTTTCAGGTTCCAATCAAAGTCCTTGGGATTGTAGCTGTGCGCCGCGCGCAGCTTTTCAAGGACCGGGTGGGATTCCACAGCACTGGACCCCGGAGGTCCGCCACCCCCACCGTTGCCAACCCCTCCACCACTCGATGAGCCACTGCTGTCCATGCTGCCACCCCCACCGTAACCAGGGTTGCGGTTACGTGGGGCAACCCACCGGGTTTGAGGGGGAGGACCAGGGGTGTGGTTCTGGTAAGGCTGTGGAGGTGGCGGACCCTGCATTGCCATCTGCTGGGCAAGTGATTGGGCAGACGGCATAGGGGGCTGAGGTGGGGGCGGGAGCCCGTGAGGGTGAGGCGGTAGGTGACCCTGGGAGTGGAGCGGAGGCTGCTGCTGGTGGTGGGGCGGCAGTGGCGAGGCCACTTTAGTCACGGGCCCCTTATTATCCCAGGTGCCAATGTCCATGTTGTGTTTGATGGGCGGCGGGGGCAGGGTGCCTCCAGCCATGGGCATCCCCGGCTTGCTCTTCACCTTCAGCTGCTGAGGCTTGGCCGGTTTGCTGGCAATAGCCGCCCAAGATGTGGGTTTGGGAGGCGGTAGCCCTAGTGGAGTCCCGCCGTTACCCGTGGCCACAGCTGCTGCCACTGGCCCTCCACCGATCACTGAGCCCACCGTCTTCACTCCAGATCCACCTCCGGTCACATCCCCACCGATCTTCAACCCCACCATGCCCTGCTCTAAGCTGTTCATACCTGGCGCCTTATTCAGGGTGTCACTTGGGAAGCTTGTTTGCCCATCGGGTACCAGGGTGCCACCTAAAGAACTGGGCGGGTAACTGTAACTGCCACCGTAAGCAGAACTCTGAGTCTGCTGGCCCTGGGAGCCGCTCGTACCCCAGGCGGAAAATGCTGGGTTTTCGGGAAAAAAGTTGAAGCGATGTGGATAGATGCTACTACCCAGACCCCCTGGCTGTCCGAACACAGTGTCATGCATGAAGTGATGGTCTCCATTGCTGAGGGGGGCGTACGGAGTGAGGTATGGGATCGGTGGATCTCCTCCGGTGGACCAAGGGGCCTCGCTGAGGGGGTACGGGAACCCGATCGAGGGGGCATAGTAGCTAGACAGGTATGGGTCCGTCATTGATTGGTAACTGTTATTCTGAGGGATAATCAGAAATAAAATTGTTAGAATTAATGATAAAATACAAACTAAATGTGTGACCCTGGACCACAAAACCAGTCTTAAGTAGCACTAACATATTGGTAGCATTAGCCAGCAATACACTGTATGGCTCAAAATGATAAAAAAAATTGTTGTGCCAAAAATCATTAGGATATTAAGTAAAAATCATGTTTAATGAAGACGTTTAGTAAATTTCCTACTGTAAATATCAAAACTTAATTTTCAAATAGTAATATGCTTTGCTAAGAACTTCATTTGGACAACTTTACAGGCAAATACTTTTCACTGATTTTTTTTTCTTTGGAAAGCTTTATCAGCTTTCAGATGTATAAATCCTAATTTCAAAGTATAGATCCTTATGACTGGTTTTGTGGTCCAGGGTCACATTTACCAATTTCAAACAGCATAAAACCAGATCAGACCCAAATCTTAGCACACACTCCATATTCAAAAGTAAATTATTTTAAACTCCAGAACAATTTATAGGCAATGACGTATTGTACAACCAGTTCCTTTTAGTAATGTACTGTGGTTGTTGTAAACGCAAAACCAAAAAAAACCTACTGTCAAATTTTCCCAGAGTAAAACCTAGGTGTTTAATAGTTTTTCCCCTGCCACCATTGTGACACCAGAAAAGTTATTTCAAATATTTTCAAATTTCCCACTGTAAAACCTAGTTAGTTATTATTATTCTTCTCTTCCTCTGAGAAAGCAGCAGAATAATTCTTTCAAAACCATCTAAAGTGATAATACTTTGATTCATAATACTGTTTTTACATGCCTACAAGGAGAATGCACTTAAAATCATATTGTTTTCTTAAAAATATAAAGACATGCTTACGCCCAGAAGCAAAACATCAAGACAAAACATTTCTCACCGGATTAGACTGGCCAGTGAGGTATGGTTCAAAGTCATTGTCGTGGACCGTTTCCTTCTGATGAAGAGAGCCATTTTGCACTGAAATAAAGAATGATGTTAAACATCAGGGTTACTTCTCAAATCACTACATCGGATAACAAACTCAAAGCACATGCTAAATCTTACGTCTTTTCTGCTGCTTTGAAGATATCACATAACCAAGGCCACACCACTCACATTTTAGATCTTCAACAAATGATAAACGACTATAGTAATGTGAACTTCACCACACTGATCTCCGTGAGTCATTCACCACATGTTCTGTCTGACTACCACAATACTACAGACAGAGTCATGAAGAGGACCATCTAAAAATTACCCAAACCAAAGGACAAAAATTCACAACTAGAGTACTTAACGCTACAGAATTATGAAGCATTATCTATTTAATACACTCAAAAGCCAAACTCCCATTGCCAATTGATGTGTCAGAGTGGTGTTAATCCACCAGAAGCAGTTCTGGCCTCCAAGAGGAGGTATAGCCTATGGCTCCATCAGGTGATTGATTGAGCTCTCAAACAACATTATTTGAATGATATGCAAGCAAAACAGCAACCAGGCATTGATAGAGAATGAATGCCGAAATTTGACTTAACAGCCACAGCCGAGAGCATTAATAATGGTAAAACTGGACTTAATGTGAATGAATGAGCCTATACTGGACGTTTCTTTTCCAAATCTGTACAGACATATATATTATTCAGCAAACTCACCTTTAGCGTCTTGCCCTTTGGATGTCTTCCCATTCGGTAGGTGATTGGAGATGGATAAAAACAACAAGATAAAATATTAACACATTTGAATTGTAGTTTTAAACACGAGGTCTTCGTGTTTAACATGTAAATACTACACAACGTTCCGTGCTCTTAATCCACATCGACACCATCAGAGCATCAGCAATAAATCAATGCACTATCAGGAGTCGCTCTCTATTCGTTATTAAAGAGAAACGGGGGCTTATGTTGATATTTATTTAATCAATCGAGGAATTACACGTCCACTCGGATAGCTAAAGATTTCGTCGACCACGCAGATCAGCTCAAGTCCAGGGAAAACTGGTTATAACTCTCGGAAGCCGATGAGAGAGATTGTGTACTAAATTAAGTTTTATCCTGATACTACACCGGAGCAAACCGCATTTAGTGATGAGTCGAGCGGAAATGTCTGTTTGAGCCGAAGAAACGCGATGTAGTATTCAATGAAACGAGTGGGAAAAATGCTAACTCGTTAGCCTTCGCGCTTGTGTGAAGCAAGCAGAGGCAGAAGCCCGTAATGTCTCCGCAGAAGCGGCGGAGGCTGCACGCGCATTCCCTGCTCCTCCTGAAGGCCTTAGCGACGCCGTGCCACTCCAACCTACCTGTGGGTCAATACTGGTGGTAGACATAATTCATCAAGAGGGCCTCTTTAGATTCAGCAAGAGTCTTGCAAAGAAAAAAGAAGCAGCAGCGAGGGTGCTCGGCGTAACCCGAAGCCCGTGGGTTCCTCTTGGCTCCGTGCAGGCTGAACTGCGCTTTTTTCAGCAACTTCCACGACTTGATTCCGGCGATCCGGTCCTCGCGAGCGCACTAAAAGTCCAGCCTGAGGATGTTTTCAAGAGTATCAGAGGCTCTGCGGTTTTGGGGTGTAATCCAATGCTGTCACACGCCAAATGTAAATTTATTTCAAAGTGTATATAAATTTTTTCCTCCTCCCAGCCCGCAGTTATTGTGCACCTCTGTTCACTTCCGCCCAATGGCCGCTCCATCCGGGATCTGCGCGGAGGGACTGACGCCACATGGACCGGGTGGCCATGCGGAGGTGATCAACCTGAGAAAATTGGAAAAAGTTCTTACTGCATTAATGTCTTCTTTCTCTTAGTAAATAATCTATTTCTTACAGGTTCTTCCTTCAAATAATTGCCTGAAGATATTTAAAGTGCAGTATAACAAGTAACTAAGGGAGAAGTGCTGTAGGCTACATTTTGGCATTGCTATTTTACCTATCAACGTATTTATGACAATAGTATACATGTCTATAATAAGTTATTTAAAACAACAATAGAAATATATAGATTATGCTTTTATGTAATGAAAATTTGCTAATTTCCTCCACTAAACCATCATTCACCGCAGCTAGTATGGCATATTAATTCCGACAAAAGAAGTGACTATAACAAATCACCCTGTATATATAATAGAGTATTAACAACCTACTTTTTATTAACTATTTTAATGGAGTTTAAGCTAGTCTGTATTCATAAATATGTGCAATATGTCCTAAAAACCTACAGATGAGTACATACCTTTTACATTAGATGTTGCTGACAGGCTTGATTACTTGTCGTTTTCTTCAAGCTTTATTAAACCATTTGCCCGGAATGATTTTTAATTTTTTTTAAAGCTTTTAGTTTTATTATAGGCCCAAGCCATGCCACTACTTACTTTTATCATTTACATTTTCACTGTCAAAAGAATGTCATTAACAAGCACTGAGCACTCTTGTGTCAACTAAACCACATGCTGATAAAGGGCATTCAGGGTAGCTAATTGATATTTAGATCTAGCTATTGATCTTAGTCAGAGATGGGTGGGATGGGGGGCTTCCTGTTTAATAAGTTTGCAGTGGGTAACTATAGGAGACTGGAACCCTGCAGGGAGAAGCTCTGTTTCAGCATAACACCTATTTCACAGATAATGCAACAGCTTTACTGATGAGATGATTTTGCTGAATTTCCTGACAAAAGCGATGCGAAGTGTGAGATTTTGCATCACATGTTGGATTTGGATTCTGATGTCTTATATTGTCCTAGGGTAATAAAATATTGTATCACATTGCACATAGTGATAACATACACAATAATCTGGTTTACTTAGTATCCTTATGCTTTTATGGTTATTTAGAATGTAGGTAGGCTACAAAGTGCCAAACACTTATTCAACTTGCGTTTTTCTCATTTTATCCACTAGGTGTCGGTGTAATGCGAGTAAATTGGAAAAACGTTGTCAGAGAAACCTGAACGAAATAATGTGCCTTTTTTCTTATAAATTGTGGTGTTTTCCAAACAAATATTTATTAAGATATGCACTACAGGTATAACTTAACAAAATAAAAGATAAGACTCACTACAGTCACCATTCAAAACACAATGTGAACATAAATGCTGTATTATTTACATTTACAAAGTGATGTTCTGTGTGTGTTGTTCTGTAACTTACAATGTTTCTGTTTTGCATGCAAGACGCAGACCAGCACATGCATGTATTATAATTGCTCTCTCTCACGAATTTGGCTTGCGTTACCGATAGTAAAAGAGACAGATGTTGATCATTAAACATTTAACAGCATTTTGCTATGTTATTACACAAGTGCATGTAAAGCAATTCCTTCTTCATTTAATCTCCACTATTAAACTGAAAGAGATCTTTACAATATGTTTAAAATGTACAAAATATAGGCTACCATTTGAACTGTAAAATTAGAAGCCACATACATAAACTGTATGCAAAACTCTTACAGGGGGAAAAAAATCATATCCTGATAGGAAAATAAATACGTATTCATAAAAGCATGTGAGGTCCATTACTGTATCCTTTGGCTTTGGATGAATAGTTACACAGATGCCTTGTGACTTGCTTCTTGTTCTCTTGTTGAGTTCAATGTGTCATAAGGCAAAATAATAATAAAACACACATAAACATATCTGTGAATTTTCATGTTCATATTCACATTATTTTCTTGATTTGTGTGTATTGTTATGTTTATACATGTATACATCATTTAGAATCCATCCAATCCATTCTAAGAATGGTTAATGTCCTTTTCTTCCATCTCTTTCCCTTCTCAGTGTTCCTTTCTCTCTCTTAAATTGTAGATGAGATCTGGACACCGTCATTTATACAAATCTAAAACAAACACAATGCAGATACAAAATTAGATGCATAAGTAATAACAGTTGTTTAGGAAGATTAAGTAGAACCAGCAAAAAACACAAAATTACTCAAGGCAATTTTGAAAGGTGTAAGATAAAAAGAATTTTACAAACATGTGTCTTCCTCTTCATTGAAGATGTTGACAACATAGCAGGCAAATACAAATCCCAGGACCTACATGCAAACGAAGCCTCAGATTCAGTAAAGTCATATACAAGTAATTCTTTCAATTATTAACTATATTTGTGTATATGCATGAATCACAAAAAAAAAACATTAAACTGAGGAGTTCATAATAAAGCTGAAGTATGTCCTAACTTTCCAACTAAACAATATTCATTTGTAGGTAAACAGTGAGAAATGTTTAGGAAACCTGTTTGAAAACAGTCGTTATTTCTGCGCACTTCAGCTTTAACAGATAATGACCTCTTCAGTTTTAGGGTCTTACCGAAATGAACAGTTGAAGGGCGCTGTGCATAACTTCGATATACTGATATTCAAACACACAGCCCAGCTCAGAGACCAGAGCAGGACTTTCCAGATGCTGCCATCTAGTGGTTAGGAGATTTCTGTTCTCACAGCTTGGACCATTATCCTTCCACCATGAACGGTAGGATGAAAGTCCCAAAGACAGATAATTGCTGTCCTGCAAGAGAACAATATTCTGGATTTGTTAACATTCTTGGCTTTGTAAACATTAAAGTTTTTAATGCTCTAGTACAGAGGAAACATGCAGCGCAAGTTTAAAATCCTGTTCATCTGTGGTTTGTAAGCTTATACCACAGTGATGATATCATTTCATACCAATGGCATGAATCTATGTGAACTTGGTATAGCACTAGACTGACCCATATAAGAAATGAGGCTCTTTACCTTTGAAAGACCTCCAAGGTCTAGATAAAGGCAACAGATAAAGACATTCCAAGTCACCCAAAACACGGTCCAGACTATATACTAAAAGAAAAGGAAATGTAAAAAATTCAGTCAGAACCACGTCTAGTTAACTTCATTAAATAAAAATCCATATCTGTAAACAACCAAATTAATTTATTAGAATATATGCTACCATTAAAAATTTGGGAGGGTGATGTATTTTTTTAAAGACATCTCTTTTGCTCACCAAGGCTGCATTTATCTAATCTAAAATAATAAAAATAAATACATTTTATTTCAATTTAAACATCTGAATTGTGCTTTCTATATATTGTAAAATGTAATTTATAATTTTTTTTATGAGATGGCAAAACTGAATTTTCAGGGTCACAGTATACTTAATAAATAATGCAGAATACTTAAGAAATAATGCAGATTAGTTTCAAAATTTGTTTGATAATCAAAAAGCTTCAAAAACAGCATTTGTAACAATCTGTTGTAACATTATAAACATCTTTACAGTCACATTTGATCAGTGCATTCTTGCTCAATAAAGGCATACAACGTTTGAATGGTATTTATAGTTTTTGACAAAGAAATAAAAGTATCTAATATCAATAAGTTAAACTCTATTATTGAATTCAATACATGTATTTTCATTTAAAACATAACTTTTTTATATTTAGTACCAGTATTTTATCAATGAGTATAAAAACCATGATTTAAATACAGTACACACCAAAACTACATAGCGGGGCTTATACTGGATTGTCCCAAACAAGCCCAATATCACCACAATGACATGCAGGAAGTTGACAAGGATGGGTGCCCACTGGTAACCTAGAAAGTCGAACACCTGTCTCTCCACAGCAGTGATCTAGAGAAAAAAAGACAAAGTATGATATGATCAGGATCTCTACACACTGTCAAAACAGTCAAACCACCAGCTACTTTGCATCTACACAACCAAGAAGAAAAAATCATGCTGCCCCAAACACAATAATGATGGAGACCCCATCTCTCATTCCCAGAGGCACACAATCAAAACCCCCACCTCTGTTTTTCCACATGCTGGCTTTTTACTCAGAGTTGCCAGGGTAACAGAGTCAATGGGGTACAAAGCTTATGACAGAGAAACAGAGAGTAAGAGGTGGAGAAAGAGAAAAGAAGGGCGGGAGGGAGAAAGGGTGAGGGAAAGGGGACGAGGGCCCTCCTTGGAGGTCAGAGGCTCAGTGAGAGGAGATGTATGATTCAGAGGGGAGGTGCTGGGTGTGGGGGATGCTGCTCCTCTCATAAAGCTTCACTGCAGCAGTCATAAACCCTCTCTCTGCCACTAAACACCCATCCCCCATACAATCTCTCTCTGTATGCCATAATGCTGCTGTGTACCAGCTGTTCCCAGAGGTTCCACCTCAAATCAACCATTCGTAGCATGTCTTCACCACAGTCCCCATCCGCTGTGTTCCAGCATGAGGTGCCCTGACTTTAACCAGCCAAACATAAAGCAGTGAGATGTTTCACAGATACAGACGAGCTATCCGCTTTTGGTAACAGGCATCTGCATTACAAGCTCAGATTATATCCATCCTGGTGAATCTAATTCATAAACGTGAACGGTCGCCCACTCATTTGAAATATTTAAAGGAAATATGAAACCACCATTATACACAGCAACTGTAGCTGAACCTGTTGATAAAGTCGAAATGACAGATTAACGTTCAGCCAAGACTTATAGGTGCCAAATGTTACAAAAAATTGGACATCCACCTCTTTTTCAATTCACTGGCAGTAAAAGGTGTGAAATAGTAAATTGAATTTGTCAAACTGGTTAAAACATACAGCTATATTTTCTATTTGAGCCACCCTGAGATCAAATGTACACAACTGTAAAGACTAATAACTGCACGCTTCTGTTCCGCTCTGTCTTACTGAATCTTCATCATTTATTTAGTAAGTGACAGTATAAAAGTCAAGGGTGAGTTAATCCATTGAGATTATATTTCAAATGTGATGTCATATCAGATTGCTAATATATAATGCTGACTTGAAAAATACAGAACTGGATAAACATCTCCACTCTCTGTTTCCATTATGCACATTTACACAGGCGATAGAAAGAAAGGAAAGACAGAAAGGCTTAGGTTAGTCCAAAGTTAAAAGCCAAACAAAGGTTAAGCAGAATAACAGCAGGGATGTAGGTCACTGTCTCTGTTGGTGTTCAGCACAGAAACAAGAGGGTTTCCTCCTGTGGAGAACACAAGTGCAACTACTGAACTGAGATGACCAGATCAATCCCATATATCATTTCGTGAGAGAAGGGAAAGGATCTCACACCACTGAAAAACCATGTGCAATCAATGTGATAAATATGCATTAAACACACATTAAAACCGAACATTTCTTGGTATTAAATTTCTTGTGTAGGAAATCCGCAATAAATAATTAAATAAATAGATTATATTCTATACTGAATAAATGGAAGGGTCAATGGATAGTTAATATTTTGAAAGAAATGTTGGTGCAACAGCAGAAAAACAAGTCAGAACTGATACATATGACATATGAAATATAAAATATAAACACATCAATATAAAAGTTAGGGAAAAGATATTATAAACACCCCATGTGCACAACAAAACACAGTAGCTGTACACAATATATAATAATGTATTTTTTTTCAGTTCTCATTGCATTACAAAAATTGGTCTAGTTTTGTATGTGCTCCTTCGCAATAATTATGTTACTTTTCATAACAGTCCCATATTCAGCTGTCCTATATTGTTTATTTGCAGCCATATTCTGACTAGGTAAACAAACGCTTCCAATAGCCTCCTCAAAAGAATACATACGATTAATCTGTTTGCACTAATTATAAATGAAAAACTAGTGTTATTGGAACAAAACCTTTCTTCGTCCAAACAATGGACTATTTGGCTGTAGACTTTAAGACATGATATGTTTAGAAACTCGTCTCGAAGTTAATATCACAACGTGAAATTTCAGAAACAGTGACAGATTCATAAATGCGATACAAAGCTGCAGCGAACAGACGCTTGTTTTTACTACAGTTTTATAACGCACGTACACTTACCAGCTGGAGAGCGCAGAAGAACATCAACATACACCTCCCCGAGCAGCAGCCCATCTTCACTATTCTCTGCGGTATAAACGTAAAACTCAGAACGGTAAATAAAACAGATTCATGTTTTGAGGTAGCCTGTTTTTAGGTTATGCTTTCCTCACAATATGCTGTGATCATATCTGTACATATCGCATAGGGTTAAAAACAATATGAAGGAGTAGGCGGGGGTAAAGAGGGTGACATCGGGGGTAAATAAACGGGGTGGGTCCTTAAATATAAAAGCCGCTGCCTCCCGGTGCGCTGTCGAGAGGGAGCGGCAGGTGGAGCCCTAGCGGGTTAACAAGAGTTGGCAAATGATTAGATGTAGGTTACCTTCCATAGAAATCCAGAATCTGTCTACCATTAACACTACTGGGTTGTTTTTAAGCAGGGGTAACTAATATTGATGATTTAGCATTTACATATGCAATGCATAATATTTTCAGAGTCCTGTCTTCAGGAAGGCCTGTTCCACAGAACAAAGTAATACAGTTACATAAGTTTGGAACAATACTCATGAAAGAATTTCTTTGAAACCTACTCAGTTTTCTTCAGAACATCACATATGCAAACTTGCACCATAAGCAGATACCTCCTACACACTGGGTGTCTTTAGGATTTGTGTGAGATCTTTGTTTTCAGAGTAATTAGATGTCAGCCTTGAGGTTGCACTTTTCATCATTTGGACGCCCCCTTACTTGACTAGCCCCTGCAGTGTCCAGCCATGTTCAGCACATATCACCCACCTGAACACAGCTGCCTGCTGCAGTGAGTATGCTCGCTGGCACGGTCCATAGTCCCACAGATGGGTGATTAACAGCAGGGTGCAGGGGTTTAGGTCTGTGAGTCTCAGTATGTGCTGATAAACAAATTTTCTATCTTTAGCGAGAGCTATAGGTTTGATTGGTGGGTTGTGAAGGTTATATATTTGTGAAGGTTTGCTCTCCTTTTGAAAACAGATGTGTCTCTGATTGTTTGTATAGCCTGTAGATCCTTGTTATCTGAAGTTTGATTAGGCCAAATTGTACAAAATCATGCAAAACATACAATATGACATGAAATGAACTGTTGTGCAAATGAAACTATATAACATTAAGTTACCATGCTGAAAGAACACAACCTACAATAGATATTCTATATATTGGCAATGGTGGCTTCATTAAGCGTAGATATAGTCATTAAAGTTTTGTTTATTCCCATAATGGAGAATGACCTTTACACTTAGGCTAAATATTTATTTTAAAAACATTTCACTGAAAAACTTTAATGTTGTTTATATTGTTCAGGCACATTCAACAATTTAACCCTGTTACCCAAGTTACTGTATAAGAATAATGAAGAAAACATCAGGAAACACTTTACAATAAGATGCCATTTGTTAGTTAAGGTTTTAATGAACATAAACAGAAAATGAACACTAGTACACTATTTATTCATCTTTGTTAATGATAGTTAATAAATACAGTTGTTCATTGTTTGTTCATGTTAGTTTAAAGTGCATTAACTAATGTTAACAAACACAAGTTGTGATTTTAATAATGCATTAGTAAAAAATTTACATTGACTATGATTAATAAATGCTGCACATGTTCATTCTTAGTTTATGTTAGCTAATGTAGCCAATGTCATCAAAAACCATTAATGAAATGTTTGTCAATACCTTTAAATGACCTTTTTATATTTTAATATAATTGTTGTCTAGAAACTATTATTATTTGTTTTATAATTAATTTTATATCCATTAACATAGTGGAAAAAAACGTCAAGTAAAGTACATGTTATGGTAATCATATAGTTTGATGGCAAAAAAGTGAAATAAGTAAAGTTTTTTAAAATGTTTCTAATGCTCAAAATACAGGATACACAGTGCTATTGTAAAATATTATTACAAATAAAGATAATTTTTTATCTTTAATACATTTAAATATGTAACGTCATATTGTGATGGCAAAGCTGAATATTCAGCCATCTTATTGTCACATGGTTCTTTAAAATCATTAATAACCATGAATTTGTTGCTCAGTAAATATTTCTTTTTATTATCCGTTCTTAAAACAGCTCTGAATTGTGATGAAAGCTAAATGTTACTTTTTTTACAGTATTTTTGATCAGATAAAATGCCTGCATTTGTCTGCAAGAGAGACTTTGATTAATTGAGAACTTCAAAAACACTACAAATTTAATAATTCCAAACTTTTGGCAATATATATATATATATATATTATCAAAGTAGTATGAATCATGGTACTACCAGTACTTTCTGTACTGTTCATCCACAAAGCCGTCATTCCCAAACTGTCCGCGCAGTGGCGCAAAACGCGAGCTCCAGATGCCAATGGAGTGGGCACCGTGCTGTCATATGGTACTGTCGCCGATGCTCGAGACAGGATTGAGGCTTGAGGAGGCTCTGAGGCTCAGCGGAGGCAGTCGTGACGTGGTCTTGCTATCACAACCGAGCCAAGACTTGGAATAACCCAGTTGTGCGTTTGCACCTTTCGCCTTGTGAGCACCGCGGCATGCACAGGAACAATGGGGATGGTCAGAGGTTGCGCTGAGGACGCCAGATGCCATACCGCACACATGTCCTCCCTAACATACGAATCCAGGCTCAACGCAGGTTATTGATTATGCTTGCGGGGTCCGACCGGGAGCCAGACGTTTCAGCAGCAGCAGAGAGAGTGCAGCGAGGTGGATGCTGCGCGGCGACGCGCCCCCTGAATCCCTAAACTGAGTGAGTATCTTCAGCAGCATCTGTATACGCGTCTCATTGGCATGCACTTCTGCCTACGTGCTGACCACACAACGGAATCCTGTATTAAACGCATAGCAGGATGTATAGCGTGATCGTTTACTGTTGGACGTTGGGGCATTTCGCGTCCGGTTTATATGAGATTAATGACTCGAATCATATAAGTCAGACGACACGTGTGCAACAGCTTCAGTGTAGCCGCATTACCCTTTGTGGTTCGACGCTTAATTAAACGATTTATAAGCAGGTTGTGGCACACTCTCTCACTCAGCGGAAACCAGCACTGCTCGATATCAAATTTAATACCGTGAATTATGGAATCAATTAAGAGAACAGTGACATAGCCGCGTGTTTATTTGTATCTTCTCAATTAAAAGGGATTTCGATAGAAACCTCTTGCCGTCTGCTGTGGGAGCTGGCCTCGAGGACGCGCCTGCACTGCGCGTGCATTTCCACTTTGATCTTGCGAGATTATTTCCAGAGTGCATCGGTGATTGGCGGGACAATACCCACGGGAGCAACGAATTACTCGTGCTGAATAAGAGGTCGACCGCTGCGGGCCATAACATATCATGCATCCGCGCTACAGATATCACATATGCGAGCCGGGAAAGCAATGGTGTTGCACACTGGCATACAGCATAATTTTAGTTCTTACAGCTCACGTTTCAAAATTCATACCGGGCAGGAAGAATCAAAATTTATTCCGCTAACCTGTTGTGTGTCTGATTAAACCGTCGCAGTCAAAGCAGACTGAGCTTCTGTCTGCAAAAAAAGGTGCAGTACTTCAATGATGATGTATAATTCGGGCACGAGACGAGGCAATAAACGCACTAAACAGGTTAGAGCTGCACACGCAGTGATTTATTGTCGCTCTTGCCAGAAAAATGTAAAAGTCTGAACAGAGCACTAATGGCTTTGAATCATTCCCTATAGTCTGTATTCCGTTCGTGTGTATTCGAAGTAAATGAACTGTTTGTTTGCCCTTATAGGCATCCACTGACTAGTTTGTTAACTTCTTTTCTTAGTGCGTGATTGCCTTCCTGACTACAATGCTAGCCAATAGCATTCGAGTTTGGCTTGTGAGAGAGCATATCATTGGTCGAATAAACTGAAGGGACAAGCTACTGAATGACTGGCTGTTTTGAATCGGATATACTCAGTGCCGAATTATTTTTTCGTAAATGAGTTAATGCAAATCATTCTGTTCAGATAATGCGCATAATGATTTAAAACTCTTTCTGGTGTATCTAAGTAGATTTTTAGATGGAATTTGTGCAATAAAGTATATGCTAATAAGTTTCCGTTCTGTCACAAATGTGTTTTTAACAAATTGGTTTATTGACTCACTCATAACAGGCCCAGGTCCAGAATTGAATCACTGAGGGTGCTTCTTAAATTAGCAAGGGTGCTCTAACCTTTACACAAATAGCGATCTCACAAAGATAGCCTACTTTATAATCAACAAAGTTCTCTACACTGCACAATGAATATATTATTAACATCGCATCTACACTTTATTATGTGATTTAAATTAGATGTTTCATTTGAATGAGATGATTTGTGCTGAACACAACACCTCAACAAAAACCTCAACAATATAATCAGTGAGTGGATTCTGACTTAAACGACTCTGGTTCAAAAATCAACATATATGTCTGTGATTGGCTACACTGCTCAACACAGCAAAAACATGTTGAAATAAAAATCGGTCTGCATAGCACGAACCATAAAGCATCGGATAGTTTGCCAAATCTGCAATGAAATGCCATTATTACAGCTTTTCCTAAGGGTGCTGTTAATTTAATTTGAAATCTCTAGCATCCATATAAAAACCAGTCCTGACTCATAACACAAGGCACTGGTTGATACCTACCAGCTAGGTATCTGACTGAATCTTTTTGTGAAATGATTTAGAAAGTTCCAGTGATCCAATGTTGGTGATTTAATTTATTCACTTGTATGGATTAAATCACAGACTCGTGTGTAGAGGGAAGACTTGTCAATGTGCCTGTCATACAAGACAGATGAAGGTTCTGAGTGTGTCAAGTAGTCTATGTGAGTTTGTGAGAGTAGCTTCAGTGTTTTAGACCATCTGGGCCAAACTGCTCAGTCATATAAGCTTCCTAATGCTTTTTGTAGACTAGACCATATATGATGTCCCCAACCATGAGCATCAGATAATGCAAGCGGAATGTTCTGTACTGTCCAATAAATGAAAGAGACTCATAAATGATTCAATGTAATGTCTGGAGTCAGGTAAAGAAGAGTTTTCTATTCGAGAGAATTTTTTGTTTGAAGAGGCAAAAAGGTTGCAAAGGTTGGAATCCCTATTATTACAGGTTATAATACATAAGTTTGTCTTCAAATTGACATCTGTCAAATTTAATATTTCATAAAACACCTATGTTCAGTTTTTCTGTTCTGGAAACCTCTTACATGAATCACGCACCTTGTTTTGTCACATCTGAAATGTGTTTCCACTGTACTCAATTTCCTGAACCTCTTGTTTATCCTGGGGTGGCCTACTAAGTGAACAGAGTCTTCAGATGATTTGAGAGAAGCGTCAGAGATTTGCTGTAGGTCTGTGACGGTGTGATAAGGCCCTGCAGGCAGACATCTATTAAACTTGAGGCTCTGCTGATGATACTGTGAACTGCAGAGGAGTTCCTTCTCTCAGCCTTATCGTGGAGCAGATGAGTGGTCATTGCTCCTCACAGGAGGAAACATACAGCCTATATCTGTCCTTGAACATATGTGTGTGTGTCTGCAGGGCTTTTAAACCGGCAATATCTGTCAGAAGAGCATTTGAAACCAAATTCTAATTATTTTCCTCAATTAAGTCACACGCAGTTACAGATTGCGTGGGTTAATGTTTGTTGACTTGGCTTGAGAGTTATGTCCTGTGGAAAGAACCCTTTCTGATCAAGCCAGTGTGAGTCAGATACCGACAAAACTACATTTCAATAGTCTCTTAGCGAGAGGTCAAGAATTCCTTGTCTGCTCCAAACAAAGGTCACGAGGTCAGGATTCTCTAGTGAGCTTAAAATGTGGCATTTTTATTCTTTGTGTTTAGGTTCTCTTAACAGTTTAGAGGCTGTTCATGACACTAGTAATGTGACTAGTAATTTAAAATAAAAATACTTCCTGATAATTTGCTCACCTTTATGTCATCCGAGATATTAAAGTCTTTTTTAAAGGATTCATCCGGTGCCACATGCACTTTTACAAGCTGTTTGGACACAACCATCCTACAATGATCCACCCAGTAGTTTTCTTTTATTTTAATAAAAATAAGTTACCCCTTCTGAAATCAAGCCACCGACAGAGGCCACTCCCACAATAGTTGATTGACAGCAGCGTGTCACATAGACTGAACTGGTGTCTTACCTCAGACCCGCCCTGAGTGATCCCTCATCAGACCGAGACGCAGAGACAAGCAAGACTTCTTAGAGATTGAGGTGTTTTGTTGTTGAATGTATTAATGAACAGAGCAGTAGTGTTTTTCTCCCGACATCTGAGAGACTGAAGACGCAGATGATTAACGTTACGTTTGATTCTAAAGGGACACGCGCCCTTGATCAACCGAGATGCGTTTATATTC
>JAUCMT010000154.1:9766633-9789653 GCA_032357475.1 Enteromius thamalakanensis | reverse complement strand
TATGTATGCAGTAGGCTGCTCTCTATGGTTTGGAACAGAGCTGATGTCCTGTGGCCTTCAAGCTACACACCGCATCGTTCATCTGTATGGGAGAGTGTCTCAGTACCTGAAGAAGACGTCTCTGGGCTGGCGTCCTGAGCGTGGGTGGACCAGCTGCTCTTTGAGCGAGTCCAGTGAGCAGTTGTAGATGTAGATTGGGCACCGGGGTCGTGCAGCATCAGCACTGCTCTGCTGAGACGTCTGTCTGCTGAACGTGATGTGACAGTCTCGCTTCTGAGGCTCCACAAACTGAACACCGTCCTTCTCCTCTGAAGCTGAAAGATGTCACATTATGATGAATATAAACAACTCTCCCACCCATGATCATTATGTCTTAACCAGCTGTGAAAGCCTTTTTTGTGGCAATACAATACTTTATTTATTTTAATTTTACTATTAATATTTTAATTAGTTTAGTATTTTTATATTTTGTTATCCTTTTAATTTTAGTTAATGTTTTAGTAATTTTATAGTGAGATTTTAATTTTATTTTTTTTTATGTTTATACACATTTATTGTAGTTCATGTTGAAGTAAATATGAAAATCTGAAATTGTGCCTTCCAGCTTGTACTGTAACTTTATCCAACTCACCTACAATTGATTTAAAAAAAAAAAAATTAGGCAAGATAAATAAATTAAAATAATTTAAGATTTAACACCATATCAGCTGCAGTGGCTCTATTCCACTATATATTGTATTTTAATTTCACAATTTAAATTTATCAGAATTTAAAATGCCATACCTGCATCACTTGTGTTGATGCTGCTCTGTCCTGCAGACGTCTCCAGCACTGCTTCTGGTTCTGCTGTGGACCCTTTCCTGTCTTCTCCATGTTGACTTGTTCTAGCCTGTGGACCATTGGCAGTACTGCTGATGGAGTCAGCCTGTGATTGGCCGTTGCCGTGACTACAGGTCTCCTCCTCTTCCAGGAGACTGCTGTTGATTGGAGGTTCAGTTTCCAGCCCAGAAGACATCAAAAGCTGCACATCTGTATAAATAAAAGTGTAAATTAAAAAAAAAAAAAACTTAAATGTTTTGTATGTGTCTGTGTTCCAAACATCAAAAATTAATTACTGAACGATCAGAATGATACTTAATATTCATATTTATTATATATGTTGTAGTCATTAAGAAACATACTAGAAACTCCTACTAAATTACTACTACTACTACTACTATTATTATTATTATTATTAATATAATCAAATGTAACTTTAATGTACTAAAGTCTATTAAAGACCCATCAAACGACAGCTTTCTAACATTTTCTAGATTAATTTGCAATATTAGTTTGGTCAAACACTTTTGGGTTACACTGTTGGCATGTTTTGTGATTGCAGCCAAAAAATGTAAGTGGCTTAACAAAAAGCATTCAGAATGACTTCAGTCTCATGATGTATGTAAAGCTAAAAGACTACTGAGCTTTAATTGGTGTGGCATTGACAGATGATGCACCTGTAAATGTAGCTGGCAGGAAAGTGAGCAGGATCTGCTGATGGCTGATGTATTTGGCGTAACATTTCCAGTGAGGAGATAAGCCGCCCTGCTCCGCGCCAGCTGGCTCGTCGTCTACAAGATCTGCATTACTGAAGCTCTGCCAGGAACACACAGACACACAGTAACAACTCTGCCAACAACAGAATAATAAGTACAGTACTGTTTGAAAGTTTGGGGTCAGTAAGTTTAGTTTGTTTTAATCAGCAAGGACACATTGCACTGTTCAAACATGATAGTAAAGACATTTATAAGTTGACAAAAGTTTTTTTTTGAGAAAAAAAGTATAATGGAAGCAGCACAAGCTTTCAACATTTAAAAAAAAAAAAATAGTCATTCTTGCTGACCACCAACTTTTGGACACTAGTTTGCATGTTTCACTTACTGTACATAACACGAGTAACACAGTAACTGACTCTGATGCTAAAGTGAGAGGACACCCTAATAAACTTTTTATTTTTTATTAATTTATTTTATTTTTTTACAAAAATTACTAAAATTTGTATTTAAAATGTAAAAATTAATTTGAAAATCATTTAAAACATTTGTTTTTTATTTTCAAACAAGACATGTTTTTTTTATTATATTTAAAATTATTTATACTGAAAATACAAAAATAATTATTCTTTTGTCTATGCCTATGGCAGGGAAATAGACTCTGCTCCCAGGCAGCATTAAACTGTTCAGTTTCATCTGTGAGGGTCAGATATCATTTATGGGCCATTTGTGTCATGTGTTTATGCTTCTGATAAAGTCACCAGGTAACTTCCAAGTAACTCTATTGGATTTACACACGTGTGTGGACTGGACTGAGCCTGTAACATGAGATGATGTACCTGTAGTGTGCTCGAGGAGCCCGTCACCTCCTTACTGCTTCCTATGGTGTGGAAGGAAAGAACAGTGTCCTGCCTCTCTGGAGGCTTCAAGCTCTCTTCTGAAAAAAACACACACAGAGATAAAAACAACGAGGGAAGATTCTTCTTATGTCACTAGTAATTGCTAATGAATCAATTAAAGGTCATTTGGGATGCCTGGCATTCATTAGTGAGAAGTCTTTCAATTAGTGTGTTTTAAATCATCTACTTAGTCTAAACATCTTGTTTCTCCTTCACTGAGCGCAATGCCATTCAATTCATCAAACCCTTAGCAAGAGGAAATTAAAAAAGATGGTGTCAATGGTGCTTGTTCTGTTCTTCCAGATTAAAGAAATATTCAACAACTAGTTAACAGTGATGCATTTACAACGGAAGTCTATAGAACAATACCTTTCTGAGAGTTTAACGCACAATCTTTCCAATAACATAGAAGTGAACCACTATCATATAAAGTACAGACCAACTTTCAAATGGTTTTTAAGTTCTTGAAAAAGTCTCTTCTGGTTACCAAGACTGCATTTATTTGAACAAAAATACTAAAATACTAAGAAACATTATTAAAATCTTAAATAACTTTCTTTTCTGTCAGAATAGTTTGTAAAATATCATTTATTTCTTTGCTCAAAACAATTTAGAGATTTTAACATCCCTACTTTTTAAATGTTTTTGAAAGACGTCTCTTCTGCTCACAAGGGCTTTATTTATCTATCAAAAAAATGTAAATATTATTATAGTTTCATAATATATATACTGTGTATACTGTGAAATATACAGTGAAATGTAATTTACTGCCTTGATCAAAGTTGAATTTGGTGCTTCAGAAATCATTTTTATATATTTGCTGCTCAAGAAACATTTCTGATTATCATCTATACTGAAAACAGTTGTGCTGCTTCATATTTTTGTGGAACCCTTGATGCATATATTACAAGATTATTTGAATTCATGCATTTAAAACAGAAATGTTTTGTAACATTATAACTTCACTGTCACTTTTGATCAGTTTATTGCAACCTTGATGAATAAAAGTATTAAGTGTGTGTTTTGCATGCATGGATATTATAGACATTTTAGCACTAAAAAAATAAACATCTGAATCACCTTTAATCACAGGAAGTGAGAACGGAGCCACATGACCGTCTCTTTCCCGCTCAAGGATGTGATGCATGAACGCCACATGATCGCCGTCAGTCAGTGTGATCTCTCGATCGCTGAGCTCGTTCTGCAGAGAGCCGTGGAAGAGGCTCAGGAGGATATCGTTGGGCAGACAGGAGGCGCTACGGGAGGTGTCCGCTTGATCCTCTGTTAAAGGTCAAAAGTCAACAGGAAAACCGTTAAAGCGCCCCTTTTGTGGATTTTTGTAAATGAGCTTTCATGCAGTGTTTAACACAGCTCTAAGTGAATGAAAACATCATGTCTCTCAAAAGAAAGAGTCGACTCTGAATCATTGAAACGAGTGGTTTTTACAATGAATCCCGAGCATGTCAAATTAAAACACTGGCATATTGCCACCCGCATTTAAGTGAATATGCAAATTCATTCTTCACCACTAGGTGCTGCTTTTGGAGCATTTAAAAGCTCACAAACACTGCTTGAAATGAAATCAACTGATCAAAAATGAATCCCCCATAATAGGGACACTTTAAATAAGCATTCACTGCTTTAGATGTGTATGTATGAACAAGACAAGGTTGGGGTCGTACCTCGGCTGAAGGTGTAGAAGAAGAGCTCGATCTGCTGACACTTGGGCAAGAGTTTCATCAGGTCGAACTGGAAAGGCACAGTGTGTATGCAGTCATCAGCTGCAGCGGCGGGGATCTCACCTGCAGGAACAACACATCACACTGAACGTCAGATCTCAGACGACTGTGTGTGAGGAGACGGCTGACAGCACGCACTCGTACCCGGAGCATCTCTGACGCTGCTGAGAGGACACAGCTGCTCTTTATTCTGACACAGCTGGATGAGGTATTCAAACGTGATCATCGTCGTCATGCATGACAGGTCACGAGGAAAAATCTGGAAAAACAGGTATAGTCTTTATTGTAAGCATCCATAATATTTAGATGTGTTTATTTTCTTTCAATGGCAGTGGTGGTAACTAACCGCCTGAGAGATCTCCTGGTAGGTGAGCTGATGGAAGTGTCTCTGCTGCTCCAGAGAGCTGCAGACGGCTCCGCTCTGAGGCTCCACCCAGCACTCCGTCACCAAACTAAGCTCTGTGTCCACATCTATAGCCTCCACCTCAGTGTCATTGTCATCATCTGTGGAGAAACTGGAGACACCAAACGGACATTATAAGACAATGCTGCCACAAAAAATGTCATGAATTGACTTGAAATTAATGCACCTATGTAGTGTGTGATGATCAGCTGAGTGAAGAAGAATTATTTTCACATTTTTCTTACCCTGCAATATTTATTTATGTATGTATTTGTTTTTATTGTTTGTTTTATTTCAGGCATTTATTATTTTATTTTTGAGGCTATTTATATTGAATATATAAATGAAAGTGTATAGATACTGGACAATTAATGAAGGCAGATTTTCCAAATCGTAAGTGTCAAATAAAACTTATTTGTCTAACTAAAATTATTTGTTTATTTGTGTCTATTTGTATGAATTTTAATGCAATCTATTATAATAAATATAATCAATTTCATTACATCTTAAAAAGTTAATAATTTGGAATTCAAACAATAAAAACTGTTAAATAAAAAAAATGTGTTATTTAATTTAATAAAACGTATTTAAATAATAGAAATATAAGATACATTGTCTATTTGTTAATTTTATTAATTCAGTCTTTTTAATTGTATTTTTTTATTTTATATCTTGTATTAAAGGTTTATTCATGATATATATATATATATATATATATATATATATATATACATAAACAACACTTTTAATAATATTTAATAATAGTTAAATTGATTCAAACATATTTAGTAATTATAATTCTAAGGTTAAAGTTATATTGCTTTTTTAAATGTAATTTTTTTTTATTTGCATATTTAATTGTATATTATGTTCTAAAAGTTTAACACTTTGATTTAATTTATTAAACCCGCCAACATTGTAAAACCAATGTAAATTCAGCATCAGACTCAATATTTTTGTAGATATGTTGTACTATCATCTTGTCATACAAGCTTAAGGTTTATGAGGCGATCAGAGGAATCACTCAGCTGAATATTTGCACAGGTGTGATAAAGTGTTACCTGTCCTTAGTAGAAGTGGAATGAGGCGGGAAAAGGATGTACTGGACTATGCAGGTGTGTTTGTCTCCATCCAAATCAGCTGACGGACTCTGCATATACAGTCGTGTCTCAAAGTTAGAGATGCACCGCCAACAAACGGTAAAACTGGGATTTACAAGCGGAGCATGTTCATACTTTGACCTGCATGGGCAGTTCTGCCACCATGTTGATGATGCCCTCCCCGCTGGCGGCGAAGTGGAAGCCCTCTGACAGACGAATACTGCACAGTCAAAAACAGACATTAGGAGTTTAGAAGTGACCTATTACAGGTCAGAGTTCACCAAAGATGTTTGAGACTCACTCGGAGAGCATGGAGAGGATATGAGCAACGGCGTGCAGCGATACGGCAGTCCCCGGCCCGTTCTGAACAGCCCAAACCCAGCGCTGGTGCAGGAAGTAACGGGACAGAGACGCCATGGTGGAGGAAGCCGTCCTGCTGGCAGCCATGCTGAGAGGGGCGCCCATGATGGGTGGCTGGGCCAACGGCTCCATGTTCAGGATGAAAGGGGTGCGGAAATCTGACGGAAGTTTCTCGTACCTGCAGCAGCAGGTCAGAACAACAGTTTGACTACATCATTAACTTCTACAAACTTTTCTGAAAGATGTTGACTTACAGAGGAACTAATGAGAAACCATGCTGTTAACTAAAGCCATTAAAAATATAATAATACTAAAAATGAATATAAAATCATAAACATATTGGATTAGAAATAAAATACACTGAAGCCGAAGTACTAAAAATACTAAAACCACAAAAAGAATAATGCACAGAAATAGAAAAAAACTAAAATCTCAAAAGTAAAAATAAGTAATCAAATAACATAAAAAAAAAAAATTAAAGTAAGTAATAAAATGAAATTAGATAAGAAAACTTTCAAAAAATCCAAAGATTGACAACTGTCAAAAATAAAATAAAATAAAGCTGAAGTACCACAATTACTGAAACTGAAACAAAAAACAATGCTACAAAATAAAATAAAATCAAGACAAAAAACAATCACAAAATTAAAGGAAAAATTTAATTAAAAAGAACTTATAAAATGACAGTTTAATAAAAAAGAAAAACATTACAACTTTAACTAAAATGTAAATAAATATTAAATAATTCCAAAAATAATAATTAAATAACACATAGAAAAACACACACACACACACACAAAAAGTAATATTAGCATTTTAATCCAGTTTATCAATCAGGTATTAACCATAAAAGTGTCACTACAGAGTTTATAGAAACATACAATATTGTGCAAAAGTCTTAGTCAAGGCCATAGTCAATAATCTCACTGCATTATTACAATTAATGACAAAAATAATGTTTGGAAATGTAACCTGATATTACAAACTGACACGATACTGCAAAAGATAGAAACAACTACTATACTAGTGACCAAGACTTTCACACAGTACTGTATATATAAATATAAATAAATAGAAAAATAGAAGGGCTCGGCATTAGCCAAAAAGGAAAGCTGTTTCAGAGACTAACATACAGGCCTTTAGGCAGAAAACAGATCAATTTGATTATATCTATTATTGTTTACGGTTACGTCACTGACCTGATCAGTAGTTTTTCGAGGGGTTTGTTGAGCACCACCACACAGGGGCGGTCAGACAGCGCCGGTTTGGCCACAGGAAGAGGCGGGGATTTGGAGGGAGACGCGTTACCCAGAATCTTCCGTTTAGTTTTTGGCGTGGCCTCCTTATTCTGGACTCGATGAGGGAACCGCAGCCGTAGGATCTGCTCTCGAAGTTCATCCACAATCTACAGAAAGAGAGTCAGAAACACTCTATTCTGTTCCTTACAGAGGAAACAGCTTTCACAGCAATCACATGAGCTGAGCTCTAATGCACCTCACCTTGTTCCTGGTGTGTGCCAGAGTTCCTATCGGGAAGCCCAGTCGCAGCACCATGCAGGGAGCTTTAGAGATCAGACGCACCAGATAGAAGGAGACGGGCGGCAACTCAGAGGCACTGTGGGAATAACGCTTGTTAAAACACTGCTAAAATTAACTGGGATCAAACTGTGCTGTTTTAGTATCATTACGATTATGATTATAAGTTTTAGTAATATTTTTAATCTGGTTTATTATTTGTATGTGTCCCATTAAAATTTAATGGGACACATTTAATTCAGTAAATTTGTGTTTTTTATATTTTTCATCACATCCTAATAAATGTGTTATTGTAATTTTTTGTAGATTTTTTAGTATATATTTTTTATATTTTAAAGTAAACTGACTAAAAAATTGGAAAATGTTGCCTTGGCAGCTAAATGAAATAAAAAGGTTTAATATCATATTTTGTTTCAGTTAACAGTTATTTTATTTCAAGTACTGGAAATATACATATTTTTATAGTTTTAGTTTTCATTTACTGTAATAACCCTGGGATGAAATGCTGTCACATACATAACAAAATCTAAAATAAACAAAAACATAATATATGATGAAAAAAAAAATGAAATTAGAAATATTGCCTTGGCAACTAAAAGAAATAAATATGTTAAAGTCAAAGTATAAAAATTACTTAAACTAAAGTCTTAAAGCCCTAATAAAATAAAATAACAATTAAAGCTATATAGAAATACAAAATAAAATGACCAAAGCACATAAAAGAAAAATAATAATGAAATATAAAGACAAAAGTTAACTCAAAATATTAATAAATAAATTAATATAAAAAAAAAATCTAATAGTTCAAAAAATATAAATATATGAATATAAAATAACTAAAATGTTGGAATGTATTAGATAAAAAATAAATAATTATGAAGTGTAAAAATCAGTAAAACTAAAGCTAAAATATAAAAATATAAATACTAACATAACACTGGTCACCTATAAATGTCTAAATGCGGGAGAAATTTGTTTTTATGTTTAAATCCAGTGCGAGAATAATGCTTGTTAAAACACTGCTCTGTAATATAGCAACTGAAGAACATATGCACCTGTAAATGAGTTTGATGTATGAGTATCCCTCCACCAGAACGAAACTGCTCCAGTCCCTGAGCAGCGAGGTGAGCGCTGAGTGAGAGATACGGCACTGGATGGTGCTGAAGCGACCGTTACTGCCAGCGTTGTGCACGTGCTTCGGGACCGGGCTGACCAGAGAGACGTGAAGCAACACAGAGTCAGGAAAACTAACAGCCTTCGGGATTTAAAGAGCACTACAGAAGCCACTACTAAATACAAAATATAAAGGGTATTCTGACATTTCTTCCTCGTAATTGCAAGTTATATCTCAAAATTCTGACTTTTTCTTCTCAGAGTTGTGATTTATAAACCTGCAATTCTTGTAAAGTGGGGGACATAAATGCAATTCTGAGAAATAAACGCACCATTGCGAGTTATAAAGTCAGAATTGCAAGATTTTTTCTCTCAAAACTATACTTTATAACTTGCAATTGCAATTTCTATAGAACATTTTAATACCAACTCAGATTACAATTTTTTTAATAACTTTCCTAACACTAGCAGGACTGGGGTGTAATCGGCCGCTGTCCAATCCAGGCCGTGTTCACTCACATGTCATGCTCCAGAATGATAGCAATGCGATGCATGTGCAGCCAACGCTGCCAGAAGTTAGCGTCCATGGACAGGATTGGCTTCCAGTAGGAGGCAAACTGTGATTGGCTGGAGTCTTTAGAGCCACTGTGTTGGAGGGAGAGGACCTGATAGAGAACAGGATTGTTAAAATCACCAAAACACAATGAAAATATGAAGCTTTGTGTACTATACTACTGTTTATGTAATTTAAGAAATGCTTTTTTCCCCACCGTTTGTGCTCAGTATGGTTTTTAAAAAATAATAATAATATATTGTTTTAAATATTATAATTCAATGTTTTCTATGTCAATATGTAATTTATCTCTGTGACTTTTCAGCATCATTACTCAAGTAATGTGATCCTTCAGAAATCATTCTTATAATATGCTGATTTTCTGCTTAATAAACATTTCTGATTATGTTTAATGTTTGCTGTCACTTTTGATAAATTTCACGCTTCCTTGGTAAAAAAAACAAAACATTCACGCTGACCCCAAACTTTTTGACTTTTTTAGTTTTGCGCCAGTTCTCACCGGCGTGGTGGATCCAGGTGGGATGTAAAACAGAGGAACCCCATTTTTTGTGCTTTCGGGGATGGTGTAGTGTTCTGGGATGGAATTAAAAGACTGCAGGTGCACCAACATCTGGTCTGTCTGATTTATGCTGTTGAGAAAAAACAATACACAGCATTACTCTACATCATCAAACCGTCGGCAGAGTATCTCAAAAAGACCTAAAGCATCAGAAGTTGGACCTCTGCAGAGTGTTCCAGAAGCGGCGGATGACAGACGTCCGGTAGGGACTTGTGATTGGTTTCCTCATGGTGCAGCTGATGTCATGGAGGATGTCGTAGCTGCCCTCTATGGTCACCTCCACCCAGGTGGTGCGTTTGACTGGATTCAGGGGCCAGGACGCCACGGCAAGGTACTCGACACGCATGTTATGCTTCCAGAGGAGGACCAGCTTCACCTCCAGCTGACTTCCTCCTTATAAAGAGACATGATTGTTTCATATCAAATAGCTGCACTGCTCTCTGAAAATTCGGAAACACCCCTGGCAAAGAGTAGTTTTGGATGATATCAGCAAAACCCCCATTCCTAGGACGTTTTTTGGAGGGCAGTGTATTTTAAGGTTGCATTATATGCATGATATTTGTACCTTTAGTGATGTTGATCTCCCGGATGCTGTATCCCTCTCTCAGTCTGATGGACAGGACACTGATTAAGTCAGCATGCACTTCCTTCTCCGTGTGTTTCTTCCTGCGCATCACTAAAGCAGGGTTTCCACTCGCTGACACCAGGTGCTCATTAAAGAGCCTGTGCTGGGAAACTAGTAACACACAGATCAGCCGTTACAGCCCTGTTCGCATCACATAAAACCTAATAATAAATTCATACAAATAAATATGTTTAACACCTACTATAAAAAAACTATTAACTACAAACTTTGACTCAATAAACTCCTAATTTGGTGCTTATTAATTATTAAGAAGGTAGTTAGATATAGTTTAGGTGATCTAAAGTGATCTAAAATATGGTCATGCAAAATAAGAAATTAATGTGTGTTTTATAAGTACTAATAAACAGTAACATGTAACAGTAAAATGTTATATGGTCATTTTATATAACCAACCAAATCCCATTTTAAGTGAAAGTAAAATCTGTTGCGGTTCCCTGCAGTCAGATGCTTCATTTCATAAACAATTTCGCAACTTCAAATGAGAATCATATGACATATGAAGTAACTTTTGACCAAACCTCATGAGCTTTTATAAAACCGCCTTCAATGCCATATGCAACATCTCGGAGTACTTTCCATCCTTCTCTATGTTTCTCAGATCTCATAAAAAAAGCACCTGTGTAATCCATGTTTCAGACATTATTATTCTCAAGTAAAGTATTTGGACACGTTTGTTATACTCAGTGCTGTTACTGTTAACTAAAACTGTTAATAATTATTTTAGTAATTAAAAATTGTATATATTATGATATAATTGAGAAAAAAAGAAAAAAAATATATATATATAGCCTTGGCAATTAACTGAAAAAAGTGTTTAATTTGAATTACTACAATAAGTAAAATTATACAGCTATACAGGAATAACAATAAAACACATCAAATATGAAAATAATACTAAAAATAAAATAGAAGCCAATTCAGAATATGAATACGTGCTACAATAGTATAAACAAAACTAAAACACTGGTCACTTAACTGAATGAGATTGCATTACAAAATATGAAATCAAGAGGCTATTTAATAGATTTACATTACTCATGTATCCAAAGCCATTTCAATAAAAGAGCAATGATATACTGTAAGTGCTGTCAGTCTCAATTAGCTAGCAAGGAATTATTAAATTATATAATAACAAGAAAGAACAGAGCAAGCTTTTTAATTCAGCTTAAGTTAAAGATAAATTCAAATTAAGCTTAAGACTTAATAACCTCAGGTTATATAAAGTTAGAGGCCTTTTTTTGCTAACTGTATAATAAATAAAAAGAAAAGGAATAGAAACAACAGAAAAAAAGATTAGAGAAGCTAGTGTTAGTTAGTTTTTGTTGTTTTTAGGAACTAGTGAATGACAAGTGTGCAAGTCTAAAACGGCAAGTTTGTTTTAGAATAGAATTAGAATAGAGATTGAAATTTATAGGATCAAATACAGATGGAAGAGGTGTGTTTTTTAGCTGATACGTGAAGATGAATAGTTTCAAAGATGGCACATTTTACAAGAAAAAGCATGGACAGTTTGAAATGCTAAAACAACTTGCCTAGTGTTAAAAATGAGAGAGATGACTGTGTGTGTTTGTGGTTAGTATGTATGATGTTGATGGTTCTCTACAGCTCTGGTTCCTCTGCTTGGACAAACTTACAGCAGTAGTACTCTGGGTTCATGGACTCGCTGGTCCTCAGGAAGGAGTAGTTGAGGAAAGCGCGGTGGTAAGCGTTCATCTCATCAACTGTGGAGTCAGACTCTGGACACATGGACAGGTAGGAGCCAAAGGTTGCCATGGAGATGAACTTCATCAGCTCCACGTTGGGGATGTAGCCAAAACTACAGTCGTAGGAGTAAGCCCCGCCCACCTGAGAGAAGCACATCAACATAAAAATAAATGCAGACCTGCATTTACAAAATAATTCAGAAGATCTATTTGAAAAGAAATTAATAGTTTAATTTATTTAACAGATCATCTATTATTTATAATATTACAAAAGATTTCTATTTCAAATTAACACAAATGTAAATAGTATGGTTTGTAATATATTTGTGGCAGCACCTGGACAAATGAACAGGCAATGGTTCCACTTCTGAGCTGGTTCAGTAGTGTTTCACACACAGCTACATCAGGAACACTCGTCACTCCATCTGTGATGATTATAATACCTGCAAGCCAACACAAAGACTACTAAATACACAAGCACTTTATTTACAATCATCTCTGCACTTATTATAATGCCAACTTAGACAGGAAGCTTTTAGCTATATGTTTGAGCCAATAACCCTGTAAATGTTTAATGTAGTAAAACTAGCTCTTCTAAAAGCATTTCAAATTTAAATAATTAATGTAATAATTTACACTACCACTCAAGTACATTTGGGATAAGACTTGTAATGTTTTTTTAAAGAAGTCTCTTATGCTCATCAAGGCTGTATTTATATGATCAAAAATACAGAAAAATAAAACGTTCTATAATAATAATAGGGATTTCAAAATAGAATTCTTTTCTAACAATATACATTTCTGCTATCACTTCTCATCAATTTAACACATCACTGCAGAATAAAAGTTTTAATTCATTAAAAAAATAATAATAATAAATGCTCTCCTTTTTACTTTTTATTGATTAAAACTAAAAAAAAAAACTAAAAAAAAAAAACTTATATATATATATATATATATAATGCAGCAAAAAAACCCATTTCCAGCACTGATAAAATATCAGCAGATGATAATGATTTCTGAAGGATCATGTGACACAGATGGCTAATGAAAATTCAGCTTTGATATCACAGGAATACATTATATTTTACAGTTTATTAAAATAGAAACTCATTATTTTACATTCATACTCTACATTATTACAGTTTTTTCCTATATTTTGATCAAATAAATACAGCCTTGGTGTCCATAAAAATCTTCTTTAAAAAAATATATTAGTGTGTAAATGCTCACTGTATTTCTTCATTCAGTTGGACAAAGGATGCACTTACCAGCCCCAGAGTTTGGAGGCAGGAGCTGCAGAGCGAGGATCCCCTGCCTGACCATACTGACCAGCCCCACATCAGCCGTCACCATGGAAACCCCTGGCTTCCTCTGAGACACTTCCTCCACCGCATCGTTAGAGAAGGACTGATAGACAGATCCACTGAACTGAAGAACAAACAAGCATACAGACACGTTTTCAGTTTGTTTACCAAGGCTGCATTTACTTGATCACTACAGTAAAAGCAGTAATTACAATCTAGAATATTATATATACATATAAATATTACAAATCTCATTTATTTCTGTCACATGCAGCTGAATTTCCAGCATCATTACACCAGTCTTCAGAGTCACACGCTCCTTCAGAAATCATTCTAATATGATTTCTGACTATGATGTTGAAATATCTGTCTGATGATAATGTTGAAAACAGTTGTGCTTCTTTGAAATATTTGTATAATTTCTTAAACATTTATTTTTTCTATTATTTATATAATTTAATAGAATGCATTTTAATAGAAATATTTTATTAAAACATCATAAATGGTTTTACTGTCGATTTAATACATTTTTGCTGATTGATTTATTAAAAATAGAATCTTATTGAACCCAAAGTTTAAACAGCAGTATATGGCAAAACAGAATAAAATGATTATGGAAACAAATTATAATAACCTATGAACATTAACTAAGCAACAATATATGACAAGTTGTGCTGAATTATTGCACGGTATCACTAAACAGGTGTTGCTCTCCTCTAGTGGCTGTGCATTGCAGTGATTTTATCATGGTTGAGTAGTTGATAAAATGCTGTCATCATATACTCATCATTGTTTCAAACCTTTACGAATTTCATTTATTCTTCGAAACTTTTTTTAAAAGAAGAAACTCATACAGGTTTGAAACAAGTGGAGAATGATGCCAGAATTTTCATAATTAGGTGAACTATCCCGTTAATCACTGTACTGCATTGCCATGTGGCGTCTTTCTGGAAGCGAGCTGCTCTTGCCTGATTGTGCTGCTGCTGGAGGATGTCAGCGATGCTGCTCTCCACGGCTCTCAGCTGCTGATAGATCTGATGCAAGAACTGCTCCAAATCCATACAGTCCAGCTGACAGCCCTGAACCAACACCTGACGGGCAGAGTCATGGTCAGAAAAAAACAAAACGGACAGCTAACGCACAGTTAGAGACTCACAAAGACCTAAGATCCAGACCTGATGAGAACTAAGGCCAATGATGGAGGAATATGCCAGGATAGTGATGAAGATCTCTGGCTGGAACACGTGATCAGTTCCTGGGATTTTAAAGGGTTTTGCCAAACCAATCAAGCACCGAGACAGAGCGTGGAAGACTTCATCAAAGATCATCTCTCCTGTGCTGTCATCCTGAAAACAGACAGCATACGACTCTTCGAAGAGTTTATTCCATTTATAACACGGGCTACAAATATATATATCACTAAATCACATTTGTGTGCTTCTTATAGCAAAGACGTCATATTTCATAGAGGGTGGGATTCATTTTTGACATATATACATACATACATACACACATATATATATCTATATATAAATATATATATATATATATATAGGTTTAAATCAGTGCTGTCAAACGATTAATCGAGGTTAATCACATTCATCATAAAAGTTTGTTGAAAAAAAATGTGTATGTTTATGCATTAAATATATTTATATAAAATATAAGAATATATCATGTATAAACGTAAATATTTACTAAATATATATTGTATTCATATACACATAATAAATATACACAGAACACATATATAATGCAAACAAAAAAATCAATATTTTGGACACGATTTATCATGATTAATCCTCTGACGGCACTAGTTAAAATATATCTTTTATTCTTATTAGAGGGCTTGCTTAATGAAATTTAAATATTTTTAAACATTGTTTGTAAGATTATGTCATTCCTCATTTCATTTCTTTCCCAGATTGATTTATTGTAGTCATGAGCCATAAAAATAACTTCTTCTATTTCTGTCTTGTTCTCTTCTTTGATTTTAGGTTATGTCTGTAATGTTTGAAAATTAATAAACATATTTTAAATATCTGCTCTTTATTTGAAGGTGTCCTTGTAACAGAGTTATTATACATTTCAGTATTTAGACAAATTAATGAACTACTTACTAAATGGTTAGGATTAAGGTTACTTGCATGTAATTATGCATCATTAATTGTTAGTCTGATAGTAAGTACATGTATAATGTGTAACCAGAACACCTTCAAATAAAGGATAGCACGTTATTTTACAGTCCTGTTCTTCGTGTACATAGTACCTATTTATTACGGGAATTACAATAACTAGGTAATAACCCATGTAGTTTACCACATAAAGTGTTACCAAAACAAGTCAGTTAATGTGATGATGATGATGTCTCTTACCACGATCCCGGTGGACGGGCTCAGGTCCAGCTCGATGATGAAGCGGTACCTGCGTGCCAGGAAAGTGACTCGTGTGGAGGGAACCAGCAGACACGGGCAGGTCGAGGGAGGAGAATCGGGCTGCCATCCTTTCGGGAGGACGCTCAAAACATCCAGCTCGTTCTCTGACTTCAGCTGATGGAGACACACAGATACAGAGAGATTCTCACGGGATATGACGGGATACAGTGTCATGTGATCCACCAAGATCTGATTTGATCTGATGTGATTCAGCACAAAAACTGAACAGCAGAAATGCTGTTGTCCCAGTACAGGCTTTCGAGCTAAGGAAGGAAGACATCTATATAAGATATTTAAACAAAGAAAGAATATATTAAAGGATTATTCATTTTCTGTCATTTGGATGTTTAAGGATTATTACATATTACTCATGGCTGCTTGTACATTTAACAGGAGTGACAATAAAAATACAAATTAAAGAGAGACCAAATATTCTATAAAATATTTGTTTTATTTCATTAAAATAAATGTGCATTTCCATTTAACTGAGATCAGTAATATATATATATATATTTAAAATAAACTAATAT
Source organism: Enteromius thamalakanensis (assembly GCA_032357475.1). Lineage (NCBI taxonomy): Eukaryota > Metazoa > Chordata > Actinopteri > Cypriniformes > Cyprinidae > Enteromius > Enteromius thamalakanensis. Next base: position 9,773,218 of record JAUCMT010000154.1, on the reverse strand, counting down.
TTTTAATCAGCAAAGATCCATTAAATTGATCAAAAAGACACGTAGAGTAACTTTCTACTTTCCACAAAAATATAATTTAAAACAATTTCTTAAGCAGCAAATCAGCATATTACAATTATTTCTGAAGCATCAAGTGACACTGAAGACTGGATTAATGATGCTGAGCTAAAAATTATAATTTTACAATATAATCACACAGTTATTTTAACCGGTAAAAATATTTCACATTACTGTATTTTAGATCACATAATAACAGCCTTGATGCGTAGAAGAGGCTTTGTTTAAAGACCAGCCAACCTTAAACTTTTGGACAATACCTCATCTGAATAAAATCACCCTTTTCTTTAGATATTCACACTCATTGTCATTGCAATAGTCGAATAGTCTCTCTCACCAGCGCAGACAGAGGACTGGGCCGAACGACCTGATTGAGCCGGCTGAGGAACCAGGAAAGACGCACATTGCGTGATATCCTGTACTCCTCCTTCATCAGCAGGTACACCTGCTCAGCCTCATCCACCTTCAAAGAGAAAAAGCACCAGAAAACACCCAGCAAACAGCATTTAACATGAGAACAATCATGTGCATGTCAATGTAAGAGCAAATTCCTGGATTAAAAGCTGTTTTTTGGTTCTTGAAATGAGAAATAAACTACTTTTTGACAGATACATGCACAACATTTTTCCGTATGATGGTAAAAGTGTTGTAGGTATGCTGTAAAGTGTATGTTCACCATATAACTTCAGTTTCACATAAAAGACAATAACACATAAAGGTCCTTTTACATGTTTACACATACACAGGTTAAAGAGAGTGTTGTGCATAAGTATAAATTCTAAGTTTGTTTGCGTTTGCATCTAAATTGATGCTGGCCCAGGGGGTGTCATCTAACAACTAACATATTCCATTATATTCAGTTCCTGTCTGGTTATGGTTTTAGTGGCTGTAGCTACTTGCATTCACCATCTGAAAGTGCTGTTGAATTCTTATTTACCCCTCCAGAAACAAGTAAAAGGTAGTACATAGATTTAGCTACATGCATTGGGTCCACGCGTATTTTTAATGCAGTGTATGAAAAGCATGTTGTTGTTTTTGTTGAGTAGTCTGAGGGAGGGGCTGCAGACACATGACAGAACTGCATTAAACTGATTTACTTCCAACCTTCGCCTAAAACCTCTCCCAAATATCACTTATTTAGTTAACAGGTTAGAAAAATGCATTCGGTGCAAGAATAACAGAATAAAAGTCTCACGTTGTCCCTAAAAATCAATGTTTTTGCTGTTGCTCTGTTTATTTGCTGTTATTTAAGCAGTAAACAATTCCGAAGAAACTGAATAAAACAAACAAACTCGGTCCAAACAAGAGTTTAGTGTACCTCATTGTCCTGTCTGTCTGCCATGCCGTGCTTCTCATTACTGGCAGGTTGGTTTTGAGCGAGTTTTAAAGGGTTTATGTCAATATCTGTAAACTGCAGTTCATCTGACTGTAGCTGCTTCACTTCCCGTTCACGAATTCACAATAAAAGCCCTCACGCACTTTTATCAATACGCAGAGAAACTTGCGTGTTCACATTCATTATAATATAATATTTTTTTATGTAAGTCTAACTTATTAAAAGTTACATTTCGAGAGAAGAGTTGAATTTCAAATGTATTTATTTGTAATAAAAAATGTCGAATTCCTAAAAACTGTGTTCCATGTGTTAAGTATTTTGAACGTCATCTTTGCACAGCAGATCAACAGGAAATATAAAAAGTAGTCTTAGTCTACGTTTTTTTCCTGATAATTAAATTCTAACAAACAAATTACAATACGTTTCTCAAAATTATGTGGCAATTCTATTTAAAACTATATTTTAAACATGTTAGGAACCGTTCTCTCGGGCACGTTTGACAGCCGGACTCTTTTTGCTGCTGCAAGTGTTTGTTTACTTCCGCTTTATTGTGGCGTTTGGACAGTAGCTTTGAAATGCAGGTAAATTGTTAAGTAGTTAAGTTCAAGTTTATTTTTTACATCTGTTTCACATTTCTAAAAACCATTTACAATTAATGACGCAAGCACGCATGCAGTTTGCGAAAATTGACCATTTTTGCGGTTGATTTTGCCTGTGTATAGAATACTGCCATGCTAACTGTCGGGCTAAGTTATACACAGCAGTAAGAAACATGTATTATTATTTTATTTATTGAGTCATAGAAGAGCTGAGGGGTGGTGTGTTTGTGTTTTATTTCGATAGCAGCGGGAGGAGAAGCAGCTGGAGGCGTCTCTGGAGTCTCTGCTCTCTCGCGTGGCTCATCTGAAAGGTTCCCTGCAGAGTTTCATCTTGAAACTGGAAAACGAGCATGACAGACTCACATGGTGAGTGAGAGCTACAGATCATTTCTGAAAAACTCACAGTGGATCAGTCACTATATTGACGCGGATGTTTTGAATTCAGGCCCTCAGTGCTGGATAATTTCGCCCTTCTGTCTGGGCAGCTGAACACCATCAACAAAGTGTTAAAAAACGAGAAGACCCCATCCTACAGGTCCCAGGTCATCATCCCCCTGCTGCTGTCTCCTGATCGAGATGAAGACCTGGTGGTGAGTGTATTCACCAAGTCACTCTGCGTATAACAGCTTTACTGGCTTCTTAATATGCTTTTTTCTGTAACAGAAACTAACAGAGCAGCGGGTGCCTGTGTTCAGCCATGAGATCGTGCCGGATCATCTCAGGACCAAACCTGACCCTGAGGTGGAGGAACAGGAGAAACACCTGAGTGCTGAAGCGGCACGGATCGGACCTGAATTAGCTCAGGTAAACAAACACAATAACCTTCTTTATCTGACTTAACAAAGCAACACACCTTCTAGCAAGGCTTAAATCAAATCTCTGTTTTCAGAAGACAGTGGTATACTCTTCCGATTGTTGTTGTTTTAAACAGATTGAATAAAAATAAGAGTAAACATTGTTTCTTAATGAAACTGTGTATTACGCATAAATTAAATATGTATTCTTCATTTTTTATATGGTACTAAGCTAAATTTACATGTATTAACTAGTTTTAATACATGTTTAATACATAAAATGCAAATAATTTTGTATTATTATGTAGTGGGAAATGAATATATCTATGAATGCACACATACATATATGAGAGAGGACTGTGTATTCGCTTGTTGTTGCTTATAAGAGTATTTCAATACATAATTACTGAATTTCATTTTATTTGCGGCTTTATTTTGGTTTATTTCTAAATTATACTTATTTTTCACCAGTTTTGATCATGAACATCAACTTAACAGTTTTTTAAGACCATTTAGCCTGTTGTAAAAATGTCCCAAATGGTTTTCATTTAGTTTTCATATTGCAAAAACTGTTAAAGTCATCATTCCAATAAAATAATTAAAAACTATATATATTTTTTTTTTCTTTAGGATTAACCTTTAAACTAACCCTAACACTGCTGTAAATATATTTGAAATGTGAACTGTAGAAAGGGTGGTTGTTGAATTCTGTTATCTTTTTAGAAACAGATCCAAACACTAAATAAACATTGCTCGAGTCTTTTGGAAAAGTTGAATAATCCTCGTGATGACAGAGACTCGGATACATCAGGTAACTTAACCTCCTAGTTTATATTTGCTGGTTTGTCATGTGTGTAAAGTCATTAATGTTGAATGGATGCTTCTCTTCAGCTTTGAGACAAAACAAGCCGTCCTTCAATCCTGCCGACACCAATGCTCTGGTGGCAGCAGTGGGGTTCGGAAAGGGACTCTCAAAATGCAGGCCACCCGGACCTGTCCCTCCTGGCCACCCTGGACAGCCGATAATGTCAACAGGTCCCACACTACAGCAGGTCACGATCGCTGGAGCCACAGGTCATCAGGCCGGCATGGGAGGACAGGTCACCCAGCAGCAGCCTGGACAACCTGGTACCACATTTAATGAACAAATGAATGCACAAAATCACCTTTTATCAAGCTAATGCAATGGCTATGCTTTCTGTTTTAACAGGTAAAATGCCCAGCAACATCAAGACTAACATCAAGTCTGCATCCATGCATCCTTACAACCGATGAATTTTGTTAATAAATGCTGCATTTGGTGAAACGTTTGGAAAATGAAGCAAAGAAGCTCATTTGTTTTGTGCATTTTCAATAAACTCATTTGTTGAAATTGTGTGTTACTCATTTTCATTTTGTCACATCAGATTTTCAAATGAAGTAATGAGAAACACAATAGAGACACTGCTACTACGTAGAGTGGTCTGGTCCAGTCACTAGATGGCAATGTTGGCTTTGTATTAAATGTGTGTCGGAGGACTAAGCACACTGTCATTCTAAAGTGGTATAACTAATTCTTTTAGTATATATAACTACCTCCATTATTCATCAAGGAAGCAATGAATTGATTAAAAGTGACAGTAAATACTTTCATAATGTTACCAAAGTTTTTGTTGTTGTTGTTTAAATGCACAAATTTCATAATTTCAATATTTAAAGTTTCTCAAGACATTTTAAGAGTTATTGACAATTATGCACTTTTTTAAAATTCTTTCTTGCTGTTTTTCAGTTCATGAATTGCAGTTGAGCGTTAACTGTTCAGAGCCTCAATAATAAAAAATGACTAGAGGGTGCCAATCAGTTTGCTGCATCATCATGCACTTTCGGATGCAAAGGAAAAACAGTTTTTTCTTTGAGCCTCACTGACTGACAGCATCAGCGCTGATCCCTTGACATCACACACCTTCAGCATCACCTCACACAGCGCGGGTGTTTAATGCTAAATCTGCAAGTGAAAATGAAAGCGGTTTGGGACCCTTTTGAGTTCTTTGTACCAATTAGCACATCAGGAGCATCAGCGGGTGATACATGAACCTTCTCAGAGGATTCCTAAATTTAATCACATCCCTAGATGTGCACATAAATTAGGTATAAAATTCCACTTCCCTTTTGTGTTCTGTGGGTGTTAATGAATACATAAGAGGAAATAATTGCTGAGAATGAACTGATTCGACTGTCACGTTTTTTTTTCTCACCACTTCTGCAAATTTGCAAATATTTACTATTAAACATGGAATAACAAAAAATGTCCAAATATAGCAGTTTGCGATAGCATGCATAGCAACTGCTAAATCGTTGGTTGTTTGAAATAGACAGTGTCATTATTAGGAGACTTGATGTCAGAAGACGTGATGGATGTAGATAAAGGCATAGTTGACGCAAGAATGAACATTCTGTCATTTGTACCTCTGGTCCCCGTGGCCTTCCATATATAGAACATCTTGATTTATATTATGTATTGATCCAGATGTATTGAATTTGTTTTTGATCATTTCAAGTGCTCAAATTAACTTCAGTGGAATCATTTGGCCGAAAACACAAGATGAACTGTTAAAGACAACAGGGATCTGGATTTAAACCCTGGTTCATCCATATAAATGTTTGTGTTAATGGTGGATGTATAGCAGGAGAAAGAGAGAGACAATTGTCATACGTTGTATATAGTGATTTACCTAGAATGGAGAGAAAGTCCCAGATGATCAATAGAGACTAGAGCGGTGCACTCATTTGACTGCAGTAAACATGCGCCTAGCAACCACTCATAACACCCTAGCAATCATGCTGAACACCTCTGCATTTCAGTATTACCATTACACCAATGCACTTAAAACTAATGGTGAATATAAACAGATGATGCTTGGACATTTTGTTTTAAATTAAATACAGCAATACTGAAAATGCAACTTTTGAAGCAGTTATGTATATAAAATAATTAACTAAAAGAAATGTTACACTGTGAAGGTGGCAGTGGCACCGAAGTGGCATTTAGGCATCTTTAAACTTATAGAATATTTAATGCTGTTGGCTTAAATCAGTGGTTTTCAACCTGTGGGCCGCGACGGTATTGCAGGGGGCCGTCAATTATTATTAACAGAAATTGTAATATTGTTAATATAATAAAAAATGTCTAGTTGCTGATCCGTTATGTATATTTTCTGTTTATTCAATACATTACCAGTTTATTCAATAAAGACAATTAACAGCCTTGCTTCCGAATACTTAGTGAACCCGACACAAAAAGCGAGATCGTTTAAATTCTTTTGAGGTGGGCCGCAGAAACATATGTGTTTGGCTGTGTGGGCTGTGAGTTAAAAAAGATTGGGAACCACTGGCATAAATACATTCATATATAAACTGCACCTTTATAGGTCTGACACACAAAGGCTGAGGTGGATCAGAACAGGCATTTCTTCTCCCTCCTTTTAAATTTGATTAATGTCATTCACAATGCATTATGAGATTATAGCTCTTCGCCTCACTAAAGCTATTAAACACATAGTCTTATACCTTTGTCTTTTTTATTCATTTTTTATTTTTTTGCTTCAGATAAAAGCTGTTATTGTTGTAGCTGGTTGACTCAGTTCATGACTTATCCTCACGCCCTTGTCTGTATTATGTCACACCCTGGTTTGTCTATAGTTCTATGTCTTTGGCTTCGTTTATGATTTCCTTTGTGTTCATTTATGGTCTTGTTCCTGTTCTTGTTTAGTTGATTGATTAACCCGTCCCACCTGTACTCCTCACCTGTCCTGAATCTTTC
>JAUCMT010000154.1:9736835-9766533 GCA_032357475.1 Enteromius thamalakanensis | reverse complement strand
TTATTTAAGTAATATTTTTTCTAGGAAAAAATATAGGCCCGCTCACTTTTTCAATGGCCCGCCCAAAATACAATTTCGGCCTACGCCACTGGTGTTAACGTTAACTTCTCACGCTGTTTACACCACGTGTGTTTCATGTTAGCGACTTGAGGTAATCCTCACTGATTTCTGATTGGCTGTCTGTTGCTAAGCGTCCAGCAGCAACAAGCAAACGCCGCTCTGTTTCACACTGAACAAACTTAGCACCGCATTGCAGGGTTAACAACATAAACCCGGGTAAAATGCGGTGCTAACACCGCTTTCAAATTACAGGTGTGAAACGCGTCTTGACCCGGGGTTAAAAGCGGTTATGGAGAAAAATCCTGGAATGTTTTCCTTAAAAATCTTAAATTCTTTTCGACTGAAGAAACAAAGACATGGATATCTTGGATAACATGGGATAACATCAGTCCACTTGAATACATTTAAGTCTTCAGGTTTTTTGGCAACAGAGTATAAAATGACAAATAAATCTCGAGGTTAAACATTATCTCATTTGCTTAACACAAAAGAAAGAGTTTCAGACCCTATTTTTACCCTGTTCGTGGAAAGTGTCAAACACAAGTGAATTCACTCCAGCAACTTAATTGAGCCGAGATGATTGTTTCCTGTAACCCATTTAGGGAAATTTCATGAGTAGAGTTACAGTATGCTCTAAGCTACAGTTAATGGTTGTTTTGTTTATATTTTTTACAGTGATGAATTTCCATTACATTTTCTGAATAAAGTGATGTGTGGTAGTAAAAAAACCTTCCTCACAGTCACGTTAACTGGGGATCCCAGGGCATTGAAAATGTGTTATGAGTTCTCTTCCACTTGGTATGAGCCAAAACGAAATACAGTGACCCCTGGAGCCACAGTGGGGAACAGATAACAAAACATGTTATCTAGACTACTGGACACGCAGTCCAGGAGACACTGTAGCTGTAAATATGAACACACACTGCAGCTGTTCTCTGAAGTGAGTCGTTGTAGCATTAGCTGTTAGTGCTGTAGGATGGAAATAGTAGCAGCAGTACAGCTGTAACTAGTTTCAATAGTCAATTATTCTTACTTCTGGAACAAGTTATAATCTTAGAACAAAGCAGTTATTCAAAGGTAGCGCTGAGGAGTTTGGCTTTAAGGATTTGTTTGTTTAAACTCAAGACAAGATGACAGAGTTTTGGACCCTCTGTCCCCGTTCTAATGCTTGCTTGTAAATAAATCATTTAACATCCCTTGTGCTAACATGCTGCTCAGAGGTGACTTCAGGGCTGTTCACACATACAGATATTTACAGCAACAAAGCAGCAGGAAGTCATTCAATTTCAGTGAGAGTTGGTGATTTCTGACGACATGGACGTCAGCGACAGTAGTTGAGCAGAGTGTAATGCGGTCACGACTACCAATGAAAGAGCAGTCATTTTTTCCACTACAGTTATGGATACAGCACAGGAATGGCTACTAGAATGTGTTTTTGTTGCATGCATTCATTCGTCATCACAATTTTAGTTCACATTTCATCTTATACCCATTCCCCCATTCTTTTTGCTGATGTAGAATGGACAGAAAGAGAAGGAAAAGAGTGAAAAGGGGAAAAACGAGAGGGGGAGGAGGCGAGAGAGTCATGTCTCGGGGGTTTGGGGGGACGTGCCAGTTTCTCTCTGACTGAAATCTAGGGCTTCACAGTAATTAAAACATGCCATTCCCCAATCTCTCTCTGTTTCTCTTTCTTCTTCCCTGTTCCTGAGCTCCTTACAAACTGACTCATTCTTTCTCTTTATTTCTCTGGGGAAGTAATTGACTGGAAAATAGAAGTTGGTATCTGACATAGAGATGGAGACCTGCCATTGTTACGTGATCTGATTTTCGGTTTTGTTCAAGAAACAAGGTTTATTTCACAAATGTGGAACCCACAGCGGTAAAGAAACGCAATACAGAGAATCTTAAATAAATAATATTAATCATGTGCGTTTGACCTGGAGTTATTGTAGTCTAGACATGCTGAGGCTTCATAGAGGACCCAAGAGACCTGTAAGCTTTTGTTGTTTGATTTTGCATATATGCAATCGCATACAACAACCACTAGGGAGCAGTAGTTTAAGCACTGGATTTGTAGAGCTGCATTAAAGGAATAGTTAACCCAAAATAATTTTCTCATCATTTACTCACTCTCATGTTGTTTCAAACTTGAATAAGTTTCTTTCTTAAGTTAAACACAAAAGAAGATATTTTGACGAATTTTAAAGAACTAAACCGTTTCATAGAAATAAATACTATGAAAGTCAATGATTACCATTAACAGTTTGATTACCAACATTCTTCATAATATCTTCTTTTATGTTCAACATAAGGGAAAAAACATAAAGGTTTGCAACAACATTGTCATTTACTCACCCTAGTTTAATAATTTTTTGGGTAAACTTTAAATATGTTAGCTGGGTTTGGCTGGTTAGCATAGTTAGCCCCTGCTGTAATATATTAAAGATTTTTTGATGAGTTCATATATTTAAATGTACTAATTTCTTAGTGAAATTGTTTGTACACCCATTAAATTATCTTTGATGTTTTATTTTTATTCATATAGACAAAAAAAAAATAGAAATGCAGTCTGCTAAATTCAGATGAGGTTCAGTTTTTATTCAATAAATCCTGATTACTTTATTGTCGTTTCATCGTTTCACAGCTGGCTGATCACAGTCAATAGCTGACATTAAGACTCCACCCATTACAGTAGCGGCCAGGTACAGTATTCCGTTTTTTCGCTGCTCCTCCTTCAAATTTGGTAACATTTTCTTAAACTTGGCAGACATAAGTTTGGACTGAACCACATAAAACTGACTAAAAAGGTCATTTTTGACACTGGGTCAAAAAAAGAGTGATGCTATGATGCTTTGAAGTTAACTAGGCCAAAGTAAAATTCTTTCAGCGGCTGTAGCTCAGGCAAACAATGATCAATCATAACGAAACTTGGCACACTTCATCTACAGCTTGAACTAAGGGTCGTGCCAAAGTTGGGAATAGCGCCACCTAGTGTTAGGGAACTTTTGATAGCATTGTTCAGAAATAAAATAAGCAATAAAATAGCAATAAAATAATTTTATTCCCTCTTTTAAACTTAATCTATCAATGTCTCATTTGTCATTTTCCATGAACGTCACTCTCAGCCATTTTGAAGTAAATCAAAAACAGTTTTTTTTGCTACTGTTCCCCCAAATTTTGCCCAATTTTGTCTAAAATCTAATCATATTAACTTTGGACAGAGCCGCACAGAAATGAACGAACAGATTTTTGATATTCGTTACCATTCTTGGGAACTTCAAGTACCATGCTGTTTAATGTCATTCTAATCTGAACTTCTGCACTTTTGAACCTAGCTGTTGTTTTAAATTGCACTCAATTTCCGCTCTGCAGGTTCTGCACTGCTTTACAGCTCATTTGTGGGCTTGGCCCCGGAATCGCTGCTTTGAGCTATATATAATAAATATTTTGGATTTGAAAACTATCAGTATCAGCCAGAATTTTATATATTTATTAATATATTTTCTCTGCCAAATATATATATAATTATTAGCACATTTTAACAATTTTACACATTTTTTACTGGCTAAATGAATTTATACTGTAGTCATGCAGTTGTGTGTAATAATTACTTGTACTAATAGACTTCTGTTGGTAGCTTTCAAGTCTAGAGGGGTTGTTTCATTTATGTTTCATTAAAAACTGTGTGGTGGACTGAAAGTCTTCAATTAAGAGCGAACAGGATGTTTTCGTTTTGCTTGGTCACATTAATCAAATATGAAATGGTAATAATTTTAAGGGGATCGTCCTTGGGTATCCTAAATAATAGTTCGGCATTAGCTGATTTTACCATTTAAACAGGATTTTGTCTTGCTCTAATGAGTTGGTTTTCAGAAAGGAAAATTAATCAGTCTGAGAATAAAGACAGGGACTCAGTATCAGAGACAGGCTCTGCTTCTTCCCAAACAGTATCTGTGTAATTACACAGGAAACAAGCTCTTTACTGTTTAATTAGCCCAGCAAAGACAAGATGTAGATTTAGCCACAAACTCCGCACACTTGCCAAGGTCCACTCAGTCCAGAAAGTGTGATGTGTGTGAGTTTAACTCTGCTATTTTTGAGACGCAGTTGAATTTGAACTTTGACAGAACACATATGTGTGTGTGCATATATATGTTTCAGTGATGACTAAAAGAGCCTGAGTCTCATAAACAACATAAGGTCTGGTCCACAGTGCAGCTTATTCCGGCCAAGAACCACCCACTTAAGACAGGAGCAGACCAACATGTATTGATTATACCACAATAATTGTGCTGTCTAGTTGCAGACTAGAAAACAATAACGGTTTTATAATTTATGGCTGTTATTAATGGAAAGACTCAATGTAGTAAGCCATAAATCAAACTGAAATGCAGCTTATTTTCTGTGGATGCAGAATATGGCAATATGTCAGAAAATTCATGATACTTTTGATTGGGTTTGTGTAACAATCTAGTTTAGTCAAATATTTACATGGGCTAAACAGCACCTATTGTCAGTGACTGGGGCTATTTTATTCACCCAGCTCACGCTTGCTTAGGTCTCTTCATGAAAAACATCATTATAGGGAATGACTCCACAAATCAATAGGACTAACATGTGATTTCATTCGGTGGGGTGAAACACAGTCACATCAAGCTCCATCTGGCCTTAGACTAATGATGTGCTCATGACAGAACAATCTCTGATGGAGCGCTCGCTTTCAGCATTGTCCTCGCCTCTTTCTTTCCAAAAACACCTTGGACTCCACATACTAGCAGTACAAGTTTGCAGCATGAAGGATTGTATTGCTTTTGTTGTCATTTAGCAAATCCTTTATGTCGGAATCATGAAAAAACTCTTCAATAAAAATGAGTTTTTGTCTTTTCTACAAACATGCCATGACAGAATATTTTGATGAGTGTTTGGTGTCTATTTTTACTGCATCAAGCTGGGAAGCCACACCCACTGTGACATCTCATTGGTCTAAAGTCTTCCTGCTCATACAGAGTTCTTTAGGGCCAGACCACTTTTAAGTGTTAGGGGTCTTTGTTATAGCATTATAAGCCATAAACCAAGGTGAATAAAAACAAAACAAACCTTTATTTGAAAAACAGTGACTGTGTACAGATTTAGTGACGGAAAAACTACAATCCCATGAAGCAATTTAAATTAAATACAAAATTAAAATATGTAAAATATAAAACTATTCACTTATGCACAGTATCATGGGTAATGCAATTTTTCATCACAAATTCCACTGTTAAAAATAATTATTTTCAAAATTTTCAAGTCAGAATAACAGATTCAACAAAAACATATGCCACTAGTTAACAAGCTCAGAGCTCACACCAGGTCTATTAGAGGTTTTTACATTATTGTTAAAAAAGAAATTTGCCTATTGAGAAAATGAAGTTGTTGCACTCTACTGCACATCAGTAATGATCTGATTGACTGTGATTGTCTCACAGTGCGCAGCAGTTTGATGTGCAGTGTGGACAGACAAACTTCTTGACAGTGAAAATGTATTGCATCAGACCTAGTTAGGACACAGTGCTCTATGGCTGAAGGGCATTATGGAGATGATGATTTTTCTAACTCTGCAGTTCATCAGGTACTTTCACATGTGATTGGGAAACTAAAAATCCAAGAAAGCTCGAATCATAAGCCATTAGGCTGCCACCAGCACATTCTGTCATACCGCTGCAACCTGAACAAGCAGCTCATGAGCAAAAATTAGATTCACCTCCAATTAAAATCAAATTGGAATTTATAATGGTCATCAGTGTTTCAATATCCACGTCTGTTTATTTTGAGTAACTCAACTTGTGTTAAAAAAAGGCAATCTACAGAAAAAGAGAAGCTTGCAGTCATTTTTCATTTAATTTATCATTTAAGATATGAGAGGAATGTCATTGCCAATTATGAAATTTGAAATATGCCATGGGCACTCTAGATAAATTTTGAGTAAAACGTCTCTTGTGTTATGATTAAAAATTAGCAACAGATATGTTCCTTGCAAAACTGCATTAAGTCAAAATGCCTATTGTTTCTTTTGAATGCCAAACCTTAACCCTTTAAACCAATCAGTTAAAGCGTAGTCACATTAGCAAAGTTTCAGCAAAACTGCTGGCAAAAAAGATCCAATATTGTCAATAGTGTAGTGATGTATGAAAGTAGTCACTTTCAAAGCCAAGCAGATTTCTGCTGGTCAACAGCCCTGTGTGGTAAATTTGCCAAATCTGCACTGGGAAAACTTTGTCCTAACAAGAAATTGCAGACTGTGTGGATTCTTACATACATAAAATCAGGAAAGAAGCCATATTTCATTGAAAACGGATGTAAACCAGGCTGTGAGGCTTTCAGACTGTCCTAAAACATGTAAAAATAATTGTCAAAACTGTTTTATGGAATTTTTTCTGAATGCTTTTTGAAAAGATGTTTCGTCAGCTGAACAACTGGCAACAGTACAATCCACTGAACAATATGGCACTACCCAGACTGTTAAAAGGACTGAATTAATTCGCCAAATGGTAAATGTGATCACACCTTAAGTCGGTTAAAATGTGCATGAGAATTAAAAAGTTAGCGGATAAAGGATTCGAGCTGTTCAGAAACCAATCTACAAACACCTAAGACTGTGTCCCTGCTCACCCCCTGAGGAGATCCTGTTAAAACAGATCATTAAAACCATGATGCACCACAAGAGGAAGGATGGAAAGAATGGGAAAGTGAAGGTGAGAGAAGCACCTGAGAGAGTGTCATTAACACAAAATACACAGAGATGTTAGGAGATATGGTGCTAGGCTATACAAACAAGGTACCAACGAGGTTGTGCTTGTGTATATAAATTTCATTTTGCTATAAATAAATAAGTACATGTGCATATAATTTTCTAAAATAAAATATAAATATTAGATTAAAAATGTAAGCTTAAAAACTTAAAGGAAAGCAAGAAGTTAAAATTAAAAAAGAAATTAAAAAAAAATGTGAAAAAAACAACAACATAAAATATCAATTTTAAAAAGACAAAAGATGTGTGTATCATAGCATTTTGCAAAAATCTCTAGGTTGTATTCACTTGTATTCACCTAATCCTGCTGTGATCATTTACTATAGTTGTTGGTTTAAATGTTAGCTTATAGTTCCAGCTTCAGAGCGGCTGCTGGTTTAACCTTGTCTCATTTGTCCAAACAGCAACAGTGCAGATCATAACTACATTGTTCTGGTCAGAGTGAGAATATTAGGTTTTTACTTGGCTCCAGTGGTGATCCTTATTGTAATATTCCAAAATATTCGGAATGTGAGAGTCTGGATACGTGTCTTAGCCTAGCACAGCAGCTTTTCTCACTTAAAGCTGGCAGCCTTTGACAAACACAGTCTTTGTTTTCGGTTTATAAACAGGGAGTCAGTGCATGATGGATCCACTCATTAATCTTCAAGCATGTTCTTTTATTGATGCATACTCAAGGGACCCAATGTACAGTTTAAAAGGGGTCACGGGGAATTCAGGTGCAACTCAGGGCAAGTATGCATGCGTACTACACTTCTGACAACTGCATTATAGTAAAAAGGCCTTTTTTCAAGCTGACAAGGAGCAAGACACAATGAAAGAGACTTTTGTTTTATAGCATTGTCCTAGTATTTCGACATGCTGTTGTTTGCTTGTGCTCGTGAGGTATTTTTAGCTCTTATCATGACTCACTTCCCTTTGATAGTACTAAACCAAGAGCCAAAATAATTAAAACTGGGCTAATTCCTTATCTGACTAAACCCACATACTTTATCTCATGCAGCATGCCTGTAAGGTGCAAGTCAGAAATAGCCATAGCGGCCACCAGCAGTACAAGTCTTCACGTTGAAAAATAAAGACCAGATTGTGCGTGCAAACAAAAGGTGACTGAACGATTCGGGACTCGCTCTTTATTCAAAAGCACTGGCCCATTCAGAAGATTTATGATGTAATGGAGAACACTGGACAATTGGAGAAGTGTACGCAATAACGCAATCAAGTGTGTAGACTGTACTATACATTTGCCTCACATGGGTTCAATTCACTGCAGCTGTTCTGCACAGTCATCTGCAATGTCCCTTATAGAAACAAGAGGAGAAGAAAAAATAAGACTGGCCTAAAAAATATATGTCTATGTAAAAAATTCTGTCTATATTACACACACACACACACACACACAAATATAAACAAAATTTATTTTTTTAAATCAGATTTTAATGCACAATAGTGTATTGTAATTTCTGTGCTAATTCAAACTTGGTGCATTCAGATGCTCAGCAGCAGGTTGGACATTGCTGCCAGTAGTTTCTACATGTTCATCATGGATTGCCAGGGGCCTCCAAAGCCTCAAGCTGTGTGTCCTGACACTGTCAAATGAAGTTTAACACTTGGGCTCTTGGCGAATACAGCACAAGCTGACCACATAGGCCCCTGGGAGCCATGGCGCATTTAGCAGTAGCTGAACACTTGGACCCGCGAGCCTTCGACACTTTCAGTGTGAGCTTACTATGACGGGACCCTGCTACTATTTTAGTCATTTAATGTTATTTTGCTAAAACAATGCAATTTAACAGTTAGCAAAGCAAGGGGCAAGATCACGAGTGTACTATCATATATATTAGAGAACAAAATATAGCCTAGTGTTTTTTTTCCCAGCACTGTAACTGTTTAGAAATGGGCTTTAAAGTGAAGTGTAAAAGCTCAGCCTTTCAGCAACTGCACTTACTGTCTCTTTGTTCCCGGTGACAGACAGGTGATGTACCTGATGTTCATGAATCTGCATTAAAAGTGAAAAATGCCCCCCAGTCTGAGACAAATGATTCCAAACAAATGCTGAGTGACAGTCAGTGGGCAGAAAATGACACACTGTGGGAGAGAAGAGAGAGAGACCTGCAGGAGACACACATGAGGAGAAAGACAAAATAAAAGTACAAGAGTGAGACAGAGAGAGAACAAGAGAAAGTGTGGGGGAGACTCACTCTCTGTCATTCGTTCACACTCTAGAGAATGGCTGCAGGGAGGAATAAGAGAGTACAATTCGTTTTTGTTTTACCTTTGATGGGGGAAAATGCTCGTTTTACAAAGCAAAGGAACTGATTCTAGCACATCGGCTTTTCTCTTTCAGATCTTGTGGACAGTGTTTGAGAGTGTGTGTGTGCATGTGTGCGCGTGTGTGAGGGAGAGCGTGAAAGTGTGTGTGTTAGCACTTCCACATGGCCTCCATGCAGGACGGGGTGAACTTCTCTGCTCATCCCTACGGCAAAGTACTGCTGCTGGGGGCCATCGCCGCCGCCTCAGCCTTCGTTGTCACCATCCTCATCGTCGTGCTATGTGTGGGCTGCCAGAGGTGAGTTGCACACACGAACACATGTGCTCATATATTAAATATTAAACCACAATTTTTCCTGGTGTACCATATAGCAACAACCTGGTAAACCTATACATGTAATATTGTTTTGTTCTATAACTATTTTGTTCCCAGCCCTTTGCATTTAATACATTATAACACTAATCAGTCTTAACCTCTGAGGCAGGTTTTTAGGTGAGATTTTCACCAGCATGTTCACACCGAGCTAGCATTCTCATATTTGTAGCATTGTGCTTTGCACTGAAAATCTTCATATTGTCAACATTGCAGAAAATGCTCCTGTAATATAAAGCTACATATCCCACTGCTGCTGTGTGTATTTTCCAGGATGAAAGCCAGAGATCACCTGTCTTCAATCGTCACTGCCACTAAGGCCTTTAATAGAGCTTATTCAAAAATGTCATTGAAGTTCACCCACGCCTCTTTCATGCTCACTGCGTAATGGTGGGGACGTCATTTTGACATGGCAGTGATGTTTAAACAGGAAGTAGCTGTTTTTTTTCCTTTTCCATCTGTCTCTCTTGTTCTACCAATGATAGTACAGAACGCTGCATGAATGCTAATGTCTCATTTTGTCAAAGCACATGATGCATCTGGTACTGGGAAGACAAAGAAAAATATTAGAAGAATGAGACAAGATAAGAACAAGGATTGAAGGAAATACATATGAGACATCACAGGGAAAAATAAATGAGAAACGTAGAGAAAATGTTGGAGGTATTTTCACTTTTGTATGAGATATAACTAAGATAAGTTCTTAAGGTCAGGTTGCTGGAAAAATATTTATAGCTTCTAAAATGAAACAGCTGGAATGACAAATTAGTTAACAAATCAGACTGATCTAGTTCATAGTAAGTGTGCTTCCAATACAGGTTGCACATGTTTATGAGATTATATAAATGTTGATTAAAAAAACAATTAACCAATGTTACGCAAACTACATTTTTTTTTTGTCCCATGATAATTCATAGTGATGGACGTTGGTAGGTTTAGCAGCCATTTTATTTTTATTTGAAGGAGACGTCACTATGACGTGGAGACGTGTATCTTTAGCAAAGCATTGTGGAAAGCCGCTTGGGGGGCACTTCTGAACTCTGCCATAACACAGCTTGTATAAACACAAGCATTGACTAGAGTGGCAACAATCAGCTCTGCCGTAATGTGGCGCAGACCTGTGCAGTGTAAATAAGGGGTTATCCAAGCAATAAAAGCCCCTACATTTTACAGTGGCCATATATCTTGGAGGTTATATATAGCAGTTCTTGCAAAATTGGAGTGTTTCTGTGGCCGTATTTTTATTTCACCATTTCAATTTGAAGAAATAATGAAAATGCAGCTAGAGACTTAATTATCCTTAATTTTGTCATTGTTTCATTTTTTCGTGATAGGACAATGATGATCTAACAGGCAGCAGGTGGGAAAGAGAGAGAGAGAAAGGGATGGGATCGGGTAAGGTCCACAAGGTGGGATTTGAATTTAGGACACCTGAAGCGTAACTGAGCTACCGACAAGGCTATTGGCGCCAACAAGGATTCACTTATGAAAGGATTCTTTTGTAGTGGTTACCAGACCACTGATGGGGAAGATTATACATTTTGGCCAATTTGTCATACAAAGCAAGCAAGAAATATAGTGTGATTAATAGTGTGGGCCACTTTATGATGCATTTCTAAAACTTGAAATCTCCCATTTATTGTAACTACATTGTAAATCTACATTTTTTTTTAGGTGACTTGTCCCTTTCAAGGCCAAATTCAAGTTTATACTGTTGCTCTTCCTCAATGACCTTCCACATCTTTTATCGCATTAATTAGATTTGAAATATTCAGTGTAGTTTATTTACTAATGGCTTTAAAAAGCTGTACTTTGTATATATTTATTTCAAAAAGTTTTTGAGAAGGATAGATGTTCTTGTGTGATATTATACTAATGTTTTTTATTCGGTTATGTCTTAAAAAACAAATATCAGTGATTCATGGGAATCTCTGTAATAGCTTTAGTACTTTACGAAATCTACTTTGTATCCATTTTGCTCTGCTGGTCGGCAGATTTCAGATACCTACACTGTTCCTGTAATCTTATCAAAGCAATGCAAGCAATCAGAAGGGAACGACTGACATGTTTTTTTTCCAAGAATAAACAGATGTCTGGTCAAATTTGGCTGAACATTCCGGGCAATGGGTCTGGATCAGGGCCCTGTGTATGTGTGAAAGAGAAAGGTTTAGATTTTTGAGTCACTGACAGGTTTACTTCTTGTCTTTGCAAGAAAAAAATAATGCTCAGCATCCATTTTAGTGATGTTTGAATTGTATTATGTTGATTGTTTGATTGATTTTCTTTGTGGCTGAGTTTTGGCCTGAACATCGTTGTGCTGTAGTTACTCAGAGGCCTGTTAATCATCCAGTGAAAGCCTTCTGTTGTTTGAAATGCCAATCTGGACTCATTTAGAGGACAGTGCATATTGAAAGCACTCGCACGGTTACTTCTGATCAAATGACTTCACTCAAACAGTTTATAAAAAACAACTGCCTTGAATCCTTCGAGTAGCCTAATTGAATTGAAATTTTCTTTCTGCACAAGAAAAACAGTTGGAGTTACAAAAGTAAATTGAATCAGGGCCTCAAATGAGTCAGTGCATTCAGTCTTCATAAATCACTGGATAAACGGAGCATATGAAGTTTAAACCTAACGTTTTAGGAGCAGTGTGGTTTACATCGAGCTGATTGTGTCTTGTAGAAAGGGGAAGACGCACAATGGCCCTGGAGAGGAAAGGAAGCACAGGCTCATGGACATGGTGAGCATTTTTAAGTCTGCATTTTTTAAAAATATTTTCTCATTGGGTGTCATTCACTAATGATTGGACACAGCTTGTATACAACCATTTCTCAAACATATCTTCTTCCATTAAGTTATCTGTTACTATAAGCACACACTATAGATAGCCTATTTCTCTTCAGTTTGTCACCAGTTGTTGCTCAGCTTGTTTTGATTTATTTATTTAATCTAAATTATAATTGCAGATTTTAGTACCACATGATCCTTTAAAATTCATTCGAACATGCAGGAAAAATTCTTATCATCAATGTTGCGGCATATATTTTTAACTTTCAGGATTCTTTGAATAAAATAGAAAGTATAACATTTATTGTAAATAATACTGTTCTATAATATTACACTTCTGAGCAATTTAATGCGTCCTTGCTTACTGAAAAAAACATTAATAAACAGAGAGAAAGGATAACTTGAAATCATTTTAAGGCAGAAAACATATGGATGAATCACGATTTCTGCATGAAAACATTCTCAGGTTTCCATGCACAATTACGTGTGTATGCATTGCTAGTGAAGGAAACCCATTCTTCTTCTAAATCATTTCCCTCTTTTTCTCTGTGTTTTCTAAGGAAACCAGGTCTGGGCTCAGTTCCATGTCAGTTCAGGCAGTTCATGGTTTTGTTTTAGGATTTAAATTCTTCCCTCACACTAGTTTGCAAGTAACAAATTGAAGGCTCCTCCTGAATTTAATTAATCTTCTTAATCGGCTCAGTGGAAATAGATCTGGCCTAAACTTTGAATGGATCTCTTAAGCTTTGAATCTAAAACAAAAGGATTTGGCCCATTTCACTATTTTAGCATCCCACATTGTGTATGCGATCCTAACGTAGATGTACTTTTTGTCACCCAGAACATTCCTCAGCTGTTTTACCCTGATTTTCCCTTGGATATCAAGCAAGTGATGGTGATGCAACATAGTACACAATAATATAAATAACATAAAGAAGTAATCGTTTCAAACTTGCTTAACCCAACAATACACCCAATGAAGGCTGAATAGGAAAATTAAATTTTTTTTGGTTATTGTATTGGTTAAGCTGTTTTAATCAAATACATTTTAAGCAGTTTATCTGTGCATCTGTTTTCAGAGTATACTGCGACAGTCCAAGCTGACCTCCATCAGTAAGTCAGACACCAAGCTTCATGAGATGAACAGATTCAACTGCAATGGCAAGAGTATGTACTGTACAATCACATCTCTTAAAACTTAATAGCCTCTAGTTCCTCACATATACCTGCAGTTTGGGGGGAAGGTCTGAGCATGGTACCAGGAGTGGCTATGTTCCAGGAGTTTCCATAGGGGCTATTACTAGATATCTATCTATATCTATAGTGATTGGCATGTGTCTGCTGCCCTTTGCCTCTGCAGTTTCGAGCAAATCTTTTTATTGTCTCTTTAAAAAAACAATGGCTTTGCTTCCCAGATTTTAGCTTATGTCATGTTGCTCTTTGTAGAATCTTCTAAGAAGAACCGTCCCGCCAGTATGGATCTGCTCCTACTTCCTAGCCGCCGATCAAATTCCGACCTGCGTTCTCAGGGCCGCCAGCTGCCTCAGCTCCCCTCTGGTGAGGATGGGGAACACACGTATGCCGAGGTGGGCCGCCGCTCTTCTCCCACACGTGGGTCTGAGGATGCCCGCTATGGCGTTGGAGGTCGAGCTGGAGAGACGGACACACCCGCCCCACCGGCGGTCCCTGCTAATACCCCTGCTCCACCTGATCCCGATGGGGACTGCTTGGAGGGCGGGCTTCCAGAGCCAGAGACCCTCCCCCAAGTGGTAAACACGCCCCCTCAACCACAGGAAACAGTGGAGTACGCCTGCATCAGAAAGGTCCGGAGAGTGGACAAAGCAGCCCAGAAGAGGGACAATGGGACAGAGACAGAGGAGGGGCTTGGACAACAACGACACAGCAGTGGGGATATTCGACATGCCCCTCCCACTCACCCAGCCCCGCCTCCAACACACCCACACAGTCAGAAGATTCCTCGGAAAAACATGGATGCCTTCAATGTTCCAACTTTCCCTAAGGTATCTATCTATCTATATATCTGTCTGTAGGACCTATAAAGCTTCACGACCCTTTTTCATAACCTTCAAACAAGATTAACGTTCACAGTTTCTATTCATTTCAAACATATTTATGAAAATTACAATCAAATGAGGTTTTTTTTTTAATTCTGTATCCTGTTTGGTGCCGCAGTTCAAATTTAATTCAAATTGTGTAATTTAGAAACATTAATTTAATGGGTATTTTTCAATTCCATTTAAATGGTGCACTTCACAGTGCTTGTGTAATTCAGTAATTCATAGCACTGCAACCACAGGGATTTAGCTCAGGCTACAAATGTTGTTGCTGATGGAAACTATTTGTCCTTTCATGACTACTAAAAGCCTTCGACTCACTGTAATTTGCGATTGTGCTTTAAAATGTCTTAAAATGGAACATATTATACATAGAATGTCTTCCCTTATTTTTGTGTGCCTCAGCACTAGTGTGGACTTAAAGTGGATCTGCAGTTAAGTCCACTGCAAGTGTACTTCATTATTTTCTCTGTGAGAACACTGTCCAAATCAATGATATTTGCAAACATCTAGTGGTTCATACACAGCATTCTGGGTGTTGCACACTCACAGGCACTCCGCTATGAAGATGATGCAACCAGCGGAAATGCGAAGGGAAACCTCTCAATCACCGAAACCCAGGCAAACAGCCAGACCCAGAACATGGGCCAGTTTTAATGGAAGACAAAGTGAATTGATATGGTGAACGAAGAAGCTACAACAACATGCTAATCCCTGCCTTAAAAATGGCACTGTGACACACCCCATTGCCCACCTTTCGACTCCCCTGCATAACAATGAGGCGAAAATGCACAGCAAGCATCAGCCTGTTCCCTTACACCAGAGTAGGAAACACATTAAGCTCAATATCATTAGATGCAGAAGATGGTTAGACATGAGGGCAGGCATTAAGAGGAGGTCGGTAGCCTGATTGTGCTACATAGGCTTATTTATGTCTGTGAAATCTAATGCATCTGTTTATCATCTAACTTTCTATGAGTCTGACTAATATTTAATCAAACTATTATCCAGTGTTCTATTAATCTAAGATTAATTTGTAAACAGTATGCTTTCTTTTTTTTCCAATATAATAGAAGGAAATGATAGAATCGGTTGATGTGGTTTACAAAACCGGTCCGAATGCTTTGGACTCATCTAGTTCTTGGATGTCAGTTTTATGAGTGACTAATCTGTTTTTCACACAAAGACATCAAAAAGATGTACCAAAAGATGTACCAATTTTTTATGGTATTTTCATGCCCCTTTTGAAGCTTTCATTTTGAAAGCCCCTTTAGTCTTTCACAGAAGTAATAAACTCGTACTGATTTTAAACAACATGAGGGTGAAAAAATGATGGCAGAATTAATTTTATGGGTAAATAATTTGTTTAACACTACTGCTTTAAATCCCTGAACATCCCTTGGAGGGCACTGTTGATGCTGTTTCATGATGCTGTTCTACTCAGCCCTATTCTCTTGTGTATATTGTTTAAGATGGTCCTTAAAAGGTAATATAATATTTATTCTAGTCCATTTTTTTTAATGCATCAGGAGGCAGTGTTTATGGGAAATGGAGAACAGTACATATGGAAACCTCCAGAAGACGACGACATCATATTCCAGCACAAGCAGATGGGTATTCTGAGCTCTCATGCGGGAGAGAATATGGCAGCATCTGCAGCAGGGGTGAGTGTGCATGTAGTTTCTCTATTTTTCATTCTATGTGGAGTACTTTAAACTTCAGAGTGAACCAGAAGCAGCTGTAAACTCACAAGTGTATATTCTTAAGAGGCCGGATTGTTTTTGTTGAATATCAGACTGCAAAACAACTTTTGGAGCATAAAATATATACACAGATTTTCCACTCATGAATATGTTTCAGATGGTTTTCTCTGTTATCATGTAGATCACAGAGATGTATTCGAAAGTCTGCAAACCAGGCAAAAAGAAGCGAGGCATGCCTGGCTCGCCCACGGCAACGAGGGACATCAGCGGCTATAGGACCTTGGCTCGAGGTGACCGCGGTGAGCGTGACGGGGGTTTCAGCGTGGTAGTCAAACCCCAGACGTGGGCCCCACAGGAGGGCAAAGGCACGAGACCGCCACCTGGCTGCATGGAGGACCACTGCTACGAAGCCATCAGCACTGAGGAAACAGACCTGGCATACGAGACCATGGAGGGAGGGGGAGGCTGGAGGCGTGACAGGCCTCCGCCCAATGCCAGTGCCACCTTGCGGCCCAAGCGGAAGCGGCCCCAGCAACCCTTGCAACAACCACCGCCACCCCCTCCGCCCCCCCAGCAGACCCCCAAACTGCAGCATCTCCCCGCCAAAACAATGCTGATTCCCGGGGAGAGCCTGTACGAGAGCATCCCTGACCTGAAGCAGGGCTCAGCCACCTCCAGCACAACCACCATCTTTACTTTTAATGACGGCATGGAGATGTATGTCACTGGCCTGTAGGGGGCGCTCTAGGGAAGGGAACTTTCCTCTCTTGGGGCTTGAATGGGGACACGTAAGCGTGTCGTAACCCAATGGGACACACGCATTGTGCCACTGCTATATATTTTACATGGGTTCCAAGTATTAGTTGAGCATTAATTGAGTTTTGTAAGTCTAGTTAAAGGTCAGTATTCTCGCAGCACAAAACGATAGAATGCTTACGTGAAAATCCGAACTAAATGATTTTGCCTATTCACATGCCTCCATAACGAAGAAGAAAAATAGTCACCAGCCACGACATATCACAACAGACACAACATATCACACCCAACAGTAGCATTCCTATAGAGGAAATTCTTGTTTTTTGTCATTACATGTTGTAGTTAAGGACAGAGTGACCATCGGAATTGCGGGTCAAACTTGTATTTGATGCCTAGAAAATCCCAAAGTAGAACAAACCGAGCACAAGTCTATTACAAAAGTAACTTGTTAAGAAGCACAGTTTAATTGTGTTCCTGTGGCCCTCTGAAAAGAAGAAAAAATTATTTGGCAAAGTCCTGAAAAATTAAAAAAATAATGGATATACAGAAATTTAACTTTATTAGAAAGCCAATCAAAAGCTATTGCCAAGCAAAATATCATATATTGACAAAAGCCTTTATTTAATCTGTTCAGAGAAGAGTTGATCCTATTTTAAGATGGCTAAAAGAGCTTTAGGAAACACATGGCCCTATTTTTGTAAAGTCAAAGCCTCTATTTATGTAAAAAAATTAATCAGAATGTCAGAGCTAAATTAATTGAAATTCGATTGGTTAAACAGATCCTGTACGCCAAGAAAGTATTTTCTTATTAAGCACAAATATCTCATGCTTAGCATGTTGTCTGTCTGAGACGGTGCCCTTCTGAAATTGAAGAGTACTAGATTCAAAATCTGTTAAAAGTAATAGATGGTAAAATGCAATTGTCAATAAAGCAAGATCATAGAGAGAATTAGCAAAAGCTCAGGGACAGTGAACAAAAATATTAAATAATTGCACACAAAATGTTATGACATATCTCACAAGAGACCCCTGTCTTTTCATGGTATTTTTTGTTTTGTTTTTGGTCACACATCTATTCAAACTGTCACATAAGTCACCACAGCACTTCAATGCGGTAAAGTAAGTGTTTTCTTTGTCAATACTGTTTATGCACTTTGCCTGATTAAAAAGATGCATGCTTTCAAGAAAAAAATACCCTTGTAAAGGGATTAAAAAAAGAAAAGAAAAGAAAAGAAAGAAAAGTGAAACTATCACTGTCCTGTGGTATCAGAGAATGGTTTATTTCTTGCTGTTGTCGGTGGATTGTTTGATTTATACGCCTTTTTCTTCAGCTGAGAAAGAGCACAAAGTGAATCGCTTCAGGACTGAGGGAGACCAATGAGGACTCGAGGAGGACTCTCTAAATAAAAAAACTGGACGGTTAGGAATATAACACAATTGGTCAGAAGAAATGTATTATAGACAATCCCTTTCCTCCATATTTTCAGAAGCAGTCCATGTATGTCCAGACAGATTGAATGGAATCACATACATTAGATTGCTGCAAAAAAAAAAATCTCCTGTATGTTACATGAAAGTAATGGGAGATTAAAAAAGAAAAAGCGATTTAAAATTAGTGTATGTCGCCCTGTAAGTCTATGGGAGGGGGGTTTGGGATTTTATGGCCAGATAGTGACAAGTTTCACCAGTGGACAATGTCAAAATATTTATGATATGTGGACTACAGCCACTGTCTCTTGGTGTCTTTGAATCTGATGCTAATGTGATCTGGATTAAATTATCCCAAATGGCTGGAGCACACAAAAAGGGGCTCAGGTCAACTAAATATAATCAAAGCGCTTGTGTAAGCCCTCGTCGCTATCAAACGTTGGTGCAATGTTGTAAATATGTTACAAGAAGAAATACAGAAGTAAACGGGGGAAGGGAATTTGCTCTTGGTGTTCCTGAAAGTATTTGTTTCTTTCTGGTTGTCCTTTTGGAATGATTTTTCTGGTGAAAAATTATCTCAGCAGTATCTCTGTAAGTTTTGATTATGTGCTTTGGGATTTTTTTGTTTTGTTTTGTTTTCCACATCATTTTAGCTATACTGTGTATCTCAAAGACCAGTTGAGTTTAGTGTGGCAGCTAATGTTGTGCGTTTGCTTATCAAACAACAGGGTGGTGTGTATTAAAGCTGTGTAATTAAGTACTAATGTGCAAAAGATTGTAATGTTTTTATATCAAAATGACTATTCATAAAATGTCGGGTCAAGTTTATACTTTTTTAAATAAAGTAGCACTTCAAAAAACACAAAGCATATAGCATTTACATAGTATTTTCTCACTCACAATAAGCATTTTTTTTAAATCTCTAAAGAGACAATACCACTAAGTGCTCAGACAATCCAATCTCACAGAAAAAAGGCAACAATTGTGCAAGGGGACAATAATATTTCAACTTGTATTATGCAGTCTGTATAAAAATGTATAATTTTGAGAAAAGCAAGCAAGTTTGCCTCGAACCAACCTCTAAATCTAATTAGCAGATAATTTAAAGATTGTAAGAATTCATGTGGGTTATACGTAGTTTGAAATATATGCCTTGAGATTGTGGTGGACACTTACAGGAACTTTATTTTGGTTAACACTTGTAGTGCTGATTTAGCTCTATCATGACATGAACTCTCAGAGAGATGTACTAAACAGTGCTAATGTTTTTGGTACACAAAATCCACAAAAGGCTGCTGTGAGCATGTAAATATCGCTGCTTCATATACAGCATGTATAAAATAACCCCTATGCATAGCATACGTCAATTACCGCAGAGCAGATTTACACAGGTGGAGCTGGGGAAGGTGGAGGGATTCTGAAGCGCACTGCAATTGCTACAGCAAGAAAGATGCATTTATTCTCATTTTATATCAGATGTTTTGCTTGTTCAGAGAAAAAAAAAATGAAATGAACTGATTTTTTTGCTACTTGTTTACAATAAATATTTATCTCTGGGGACAACTCGATGGCAAAAGAACAACTAAACCGGAAATATTTCTAGAAGAATAATAAGAAGAACAATGGATTTTTACAGCAACAAAGATGTTTAGAGATGTGAGACCTCGCATAGGCAAGTCTTGCTCCTCTGACTTAGTGACTCAGAAAAGAAACAGATGTGTGCCTGTGTTAGATTTGCATTTTGTGATGTCTGTAGGCATCAATGCAAAGGGTTCACCAAATATTCCAGAGGACATTTCTCATTCTAAATCTGGATGTGATTAGGCTCTGATTAAACCGGCTTTGATTAGTTTATACACTCAGGTAGATGAGGGATTGCATTAGAGTTCTTTGTTTACCCTAATTAGCCATTGAAGCTGCAGTCACATCAGCCTTTCACTGTGGTACATGCTGTTCCTATGACAACTGCCTCACTGTCATGGTATGGTATTTAAGAATTCCCCTCCATTGAGACAAAATCTCATCGCATTTCACAGTAAGATTATATTACAAAACAGATGAAGGTCATAGGATTTATTTGATTTTTTTTTCAATTTCATTCAAATCCTCTAACAGGACATATGAACCCGTGTTAGTTAAAGTGTAACCTGTTTTCCTACCTCTCTTACTGTGTCCCAGTGTGTGTTTATGTGTGAGAGTGTCACAAGCTTGCATCTGACTCTGCTCTGGAAAAAAAAATAGGTCATCCTTAAAACAAAAAGGGTGCAGTCAACATAGCAACCGTCTGCTGTTTTTTTATTGGCTGACTTGTTTCCATAGTAACATGTTAACCTTGAGGCTGCAGTCGCAGACCAGTTTGTTGTCTAGGCGAATCCAGCATGTATGAGGAGCTCTGCTAAGTCAAGATGTCACCCATATTTCAGAGCGCCGGAAAAAGGGGTCTGAACGTTGTAGCAGCCTAGTAAGAGCGCAACGTAGTCTCTATATCAGTCTACACAATGTCAGCCCTGTACATTTCCTGTAAAAAAGAGTGTTAATAAGCATTTTGAAATTAGGTTATTTCTCGTACTGTGTAACATGCGTTGTTCTGGCATTTCAAAATGTGGAGAGAGGTTAAATTGACAATGCAGTGTTTTCAAACTTTCTTGCCTTATGTTCTCCCAGAGCCCCATCAATAAAAATCAAGTGCTGTTTGTCTTCGAAGCTGCAGTCCGTAACTTTTGGCAGTCTAACGGTTAAAAAAACAGAACTGTGTGCGTCTTGTAGAAGAGCCATTGTAGCTGGATCTAAGTTGTAAGTTTAAACTATTCAAAAGCAGTGGTATTACTACTTTTCCAGTTGCTATTTTATAAAAAAAGTTGATTAAATCACGTACATATTTGATAATTAACGTAATTAAATCAAAAAATTCTTCTCTCGCACATTCAGGAGAGTACAACGACGCACTACGAAACCTTCCAAATAACTGAAATAGGTTAGTGAAATGATACTGGACTGTTATGCAGTCGTCTTCATAGCTGTGGGATTACTGGAAAACATGTTTTTTTTGTCCGAAATGCAGAGGGTCAGATTCTGTCCTTTAAAAAAAACATCTTGCATCAAGTTAAATTAGTTTCTAGTTAATTTAATTCAAGGTTAAAAACAGTCCGATCTCAAAAGGACTTAATTATGCCTATCTATCTTTTCTAACATTTTGTGGCTTTTTCTTATTACAACTTCCACCTATCTCTACATTCTTCCTGTATTTGGTTGTTCATTATTCCATTGCAATAGAAATGTTTTTATTTCTTCTTAGTGAAGACCCCTTTACCTTCACCCAGAGTTATCTAGTATATGTGCAATTGTCTTCTCAGATGGTTCTCAACAAAACACCCACGACTTCAGTCACTATTCTATTAGGCTGCTAAGGACATGGCTAGGTCAAGGTCTTCTTAAGTTTTATTAAGATTGTAGAAACATTTGAGCTCAACTGCCTCTAAACTCCTGAATGAACAACAATGCATTTTAGCTCTATAGTTGGATTGTGAATGTCCTTACTAAACCTGCAAAATCACAATGAGACAAGGAGGAGTGAAGTACTGCCCCCTGGTGGTAATGCCGCAGCAGCACATGTGGGAAAAAAAACAAACTTCAAGCATGATGGAACAGAACCTTCTCTTAAAATTGCAAAAATTATGTTGAATTGAGGGAAATAAACAATGCATGTAAATAAATAAGGCATTATCAAGTGTTATTAAAAAAAATATTTTATGTTGAACCAATAAACAGACAAATGGGTGCAGCCATCAATTCATTTGTATTTTTATACAAATGTATAAACAAATATTTACAAATATATAAAAATGTCTAGTTTCAATATTTTGAACTATTGTGACAGTGCTGAAAGAACAAACAGTGCCCCAGAATAAGATATTTAATGTAACATGTATATTTTGTTTACTTGATCCTTTCATAAACATACGGTCATTAAATGAAGTGCTAAAAACACTACACCTCATAAGTGTGCTTTCAGATCTATTTTTTGTTCCTGGCTGGTTTTATGAAATTACAGTAAGTGTAGATCCTTTCTAGTCACAACTTCCGGAATCGCTTAAACAACGGGTCAAACGTCTGATGAGCAGCTATGTGGTGCTTGCTGTTCTTCATCACTCCATGATGAAGACCCATCTGTCCCAAAGTAACGGTCCCCAAAGTCTCCTTTAACGACAGCAAATATACACCCTCAAGATTTCAGTACATAGTGTAGGGTTGTTTTTTCTTCTTCTTATATTTAGATGCACTACCAAGATTTGGGGTCAGTCTGACGTTTGGTAACATTTGACAATAAGGTCCTATTAGTTAACATTACTTCATGCATTGACTAACATTAACTAACAATAAAAAATGCATTTGTTAAAATTGGTTAATAAAATACAACTGTTAATTGTTAGTTTATATTAGTCCATTAAACATGATTTAATAATGTACTAGTAAATGCTGAGTTTAAAGAGTTAGTTACTTAAAAAATGAAAATGCTGTCATTAATTACTCAGCCTCATGTAATTCCAAACCCATAAAGACCTTTAGTGATCTTCAGACTGCAACTTAACGTATGTATGTGCTATGATCTATGCTTCTGGGCCTTGAACGAGGGAGTAGTGTTGTTGTCTATGGAGGGTCAGAAAGTGTACGGATTTAATGAAAAAAAAATCTTCATTTGTCATAGGCGTTTGAAACGACATGAGGGCGAGTACTTAATGACAGAATTTTTATTTTTGGGTGAGCTGTCCAATTAAGATATAAAATAACTTTTTTTTGTTATTTTCTGCAAACAAATGTAAATGTTGTAAATGTTTTTGAAAGTCATCTCTTATGCTTACACATGATGAATTTAATTGGTTATAAACACGGTAAAACAGAAATACTGGAATATTATAACAGTTTAAAATAAGAGTTTATATTTTAAAATATTTTAAAACGTAAATTCTTTTTTGTAATAACCTTCAGAAATGAATCTACAGTAATTTGCTTCTCAATAGAGTTTTGTTAATTTTAAAGTTATTTATTTGAAATTTACAATCATTTGTAAATGTCTTTACTGACACGTTTACATCCTTATGGAATAAAAGTATTAATTTCTTTATATCAGGGCTGTCCAAACTCGGTCCTGGAGGGCTGGTGTCCAGCAGAGTTTAGCTCTGACTTGCCTCAACACACCTGCATGGATGTTTCTAACATGTGTAGTAAGAGCTTGATTAGCTGCTTCAGGTGTGTTTAATCAGGGTTGGTGCTAATCTCTGCAGGACACCCGCCCTCCAGGACCACGTTTGGACAGCCCTGCTTTATATATATATATAAAAATACTGTCCAAAAATGTTTGAATGGTACTTTATCTATGTAAGGAAAACTCACCGATGCCTGGAATGATGTGAAGGAGGTCATCTAGGCTCTTGTCCACAGCAGTGGTGATGATTTTGACACGAGGGAAAGCGTAAGCCACTGAGTGAACACCCAACTCCGCCATCAGCAGAGACACCAACACAATCTTGTCTTCCTGGACATCATGGTCCTGTATATACACATACACACACTGACATTCAACAAATGTATCATTTTTGCAATTCATTTTGGCACCTGATAACTTTATTGCCAGAGAAACTGTGTGGACTGTACTGCCATTCAGGGTGTGTGCTGTTTGTTTGTACATAGTGAAATGAATGAGGTCGATAGCCACATACCAGCAACACCCTCACTGCCATCATGGCTGCTGCTCCTGTGGAAACGGTGCTGTCCATCAATATCACATGGTCCTCACTGATGTCTCTGGGCAGTCGCAGGTAGTGCAGCTAAATGGAGGGAAGGGGGGAGTCTTAGTTACCACGGAAACGAAGTGAGAAAGAGGGAACCACAGCCACCAAAAAGAATGAAACTGAGGAGTCAGGAGATCTCTGTTACCACGGAGACAGAGACCAACAGGCAAAAGGGACATATGCGGTTTGAGAAGAGCAGAGAAAATAACATACATTTAGAAAGTTGCTATTATTAGTCAGACTGGGATTTATTAGTAAGGTCTTTCTTACAAGAAGGCTTCATTGCATTTTCAGTCTGTTACTGATATTGTGTGCAGTGATTTGAGGCCTGTTTTACCTCTGGTTCTCCTGAATCCAGATTGGTCTGGATCAGAATCTTGCCAATACGGACGTCTTTGCACACGGCTCTCAAAGCAGGTTCCATGGTCTCCCCGGCCTGGAGAACGGACACACCTGTGATCTAGGAGATAGAAGGACAGGAGCTGCTTCAAAACCAATATGATTTCATAAAAAAATATACGTAATTGTTTATCACTGAAAATGAACAGACACAGAAATTTACCCCTTTCCCACTAAATCTGCGGCCCTCATACTCTTGGCCTTGCGGTGTCTGGACTACACAGGCCTGTAAAAAGGATGGATAATTGTGTGATGATACACACAGTTGAAAAGAAAAAGGTTTTGCTCTGTATTCATTAAAAGGGACGACAAAAGTTCATCCGAATATTTATATCAAGGCAGTCATATTTACATGAATACTTCACCATAACCCATTTATTTATCATATTCATTTTAAAAAGTAACAGGCAAATTTTGTATGATTAATTATAAAAAGTGAAAAATAAAGTGATTAAATATGCCAACAGACTTGTATGCTGATTAATTAGCTGGCATTTAATGTAATTAACTCTATTACATTTTATAATCATATAAGGTTTATTTATAGAAATTAGTTTAATTAATTACCTTTAATGTCATGTCATTCATTCAAATTAAAAATGTAGTTACATACTGTAGTGTGTGTAATTATTGCTATTCATTGATTAATTAACAGGCATAATTAATTAAATAAATTTTTTTTGATATATGTGATTATTGGAAATTAATTTAATTTACTGGCATTTAATGTAATTGAATGAAATCACATTTTGTTAATATATGTGTGACTAATTGCTACTCATTTGATTAATTAACTGGCATATATAGTTAACTCAATTTAAAATTATATTGCTATATGTGT
This sequence comes from Enteromius thamalakanensis, assembly GCA_032357475.1. NCBI lineage: Eukaryota > Metazoa > Chordata > Actinopteri > Cypriniformes > Cyprinidae > Enteromius > Enteromius thamalakanensis. Next base: position 9,741,264 of record JAUCMT010000154.1, on the reverse strand, counting down.
ATTTACTACCAATTAATTAAATTAGTAACTGATTCATCTCATTAACATTTCAGTCAAGCCATAGTTAAAGTTTAAATATTTTATTTAGTTTTGATCACGCAATAATATCAAAGTTCGGTAAAAAAAAGAGACACTGAGTGGCACACATACACACAGAAAAACACCCACACACCTTGGACGGCAAGAAAGACAGCGCATGTTCAATAAGCAACCGCATCAGTCTCTTTGAGTAGAAGATGAACTCGTCGCGGCTGGTGTCTTTGTTCCTAAAAACAAACAGAAAAATTGAGGAGGAGTACATAAAAGACGCAGAGAATAGAGCAACGCAGGCCAGTGAGTCATTAGCCTGATTCACACATGTGAGGAATTCTGAACGGCAGCCGGAACAGATGAATGGATTCCAAAACACATCTCAACAACGAGCATTAACATTTAAAAGTAGGATGTCTTTTGATGTGCTTCAAAGAACTGATTCATATGACACTCACCTGATGATGGTGTGGAGGCCGCGGACCTGTGGTGTGTCTTCCAACACGCTGAGAGTCTGAGGAAGCGGCTGGGACTGATGGGCCGTGGCCAGGAGTGCCCTGTGTGTGTGTTTATGAAAGAGCAGAGACAAAAACCAAAACCGCACCGTCAAAGAGAAAACGATAAGACAAATATAAATGAAAGCAACTTGTACACTTGTCCATGACATTTCTAGCACTCTAAAGGATCTAATTTCAAAACATAGCTATGGTTTACAAAACTGTTCAAATGCACAAACATACACAACAACAACAATTATATATATGTATAACTGGGGGAATGATAGTTGTCACCCTTTTTACTTCGGAGAATATTTCTATATTTTAAGTAATTTTTTTACCGACTGTAAAAAAGAGGAAAACTTCTCTACCTGACACTAATCTCACGCTGCAGAGAGAATGCATGCAATAGAAGAGATGAAATATCAGTGAAAAACAGTGGAAGAGAAAGAATGCGGCTGAGTCTTGAGTAAGTGCCGCCAGTTTATCTAATTTTCCCCATATCCACAGGCAGAGGGCGCCGTTTATGTTTGTTTTGTGTAGAAATGTGAAGAAAGCTGAAGCTAAAGAAGAATCTTTAATCTATTCAACATGCCACACCAGAGTTTGGCGTATTTTAAAAATCTGACTGGAATGCTTGTTTTGTAATACTTTACCTATTGTATATTCGACTAATGATAAAGTGTTAAATGCGTTTTTTTCCTTTCGTTTATCATCACAACCATACAGTGATTTTTAAGTCGGAATGTTAAATTGAACATTGAACATTGAATTGGGATAGGAATATTTAGAGTTTTTGTGTAATATGGAAAAGAGCTATTGGACAGAGATGTTTTTTTGTGTGTGTAGCAGTGTAGTCCACAAAAAATAGGCTCATGACCTCTCTTGGTCTGTAAGAATCCATAAGAATAGTTCACAGGACCTTTTTCACTCACCTCTTCTAGCTGGCTGTGAACATGTTGAACGATCAGGTCAATAGCCACCATGTTACCACCACCTGTGTGTGACAGAGAAAGAGAAAAATAAATAACGGTAGCATTTGCAAACTGCAATTATTTAACATGCACCAATGCATGTGTGCTGAACTCACCACGTGGCACTACAATGTCTGCAAGTCTCATGGTGGGTTCAATGTATTGCTCGAAGGCTGGTTTTACAAATTTATTATATTGTTTAATGACTCCTTCAATGTCCCGGCCTCTCTCTGTGATGTCCCTCCTTAGCCGCCGTACCAGCCGGATATCTGAATCTGTATCTACAAAAATCTTCATGTCCATCAGCTTAAAAAAAAGGAGTTGAAATATCATACTTTCAGTAGTAGGATACAGCGACATATATTTTTACACTCAAACCAAAGTGATCAATATTAGTAATTACTTTAGTAAACAATATAAACTAAATAGGAAAAAAAACGTACAGTTTAAATGTACTGATTTTGTCAACTTTAAAGCACATAAGCATATAGATTTATTGCTATTCTAGTCGAAATGGGCTAAAACCCATAAAAGTTATTAAGATGGATTTGTGATAATGGTCCTTCTTAATCTCTCTTACTTGCTTGCTTTGAATTTTCATCTGCATTTACTAAACAATCAAAAACCGAAACATTTTATCATACCTGCAAGAGCTCTTTGTCTGCAAAGGACAAGATGCCTTCAAAGATAATGACGCTGGCACCGTAAACATTTTTCTGAAAGAGTATGAAATACAAACGCAAAGACCATCAAACAAACTGAAATCTTTTCCAAGCCATCACTATTATAAATTATGACTGTATCTGTGGTATATATTTTTTTTAATATACTTCTGGAAAATATGTGAAACATCTGCCACACACTCTCACCCAGTCTTTCTGGCGTCCATGTGTAGTGAAGTCATAGACTGGGATTTTTACACTTTTCCCCTGCTTAAGTTTCCGAAGCGTGGTCACAAGCAGCTCAAAGTCAAAAGCTCCAGGATGGTCAAAGTTATAGTCGTTATGGGCAGCCAGAGCTTGTTCCTCTGGAGACAGAACCTGCAGATGGGTAACATAAAGGTTGCATGTTTGATCACTGGTGGGGGCGACACATACATGGGAAAGATCACAATCTCGCCCTACCACCATATGTGCTTTAACAAAAATGCAAGGGATGCTATTCTATTCTGATCACATAAACCACGGCTGTTGTTAATATATTAGCATGAGGAAAAACTTGTTAAGGGCTACATAAAATAAAAAAGTCATAGTTTGTCTCAATATGAATTTTTCTGAGTAACACAAAAGTGAAATAAAACATACCAGTGTAATCTGATTTTTGAATGAATGATTTTTAATCAGTTACTTTTAGGCAAAAAACATACAAACAGCACAACCAGTTTAGTCAGAATCCTGAATTAATGAGTCTTAGATTCTTTGTGGTGACGCAAAACCATACAGTTTACGCCCAAGGCAGTCCGATTCCTGACAAACTTAAGATCTTAAGATCCAGTTCTTTTTAGTAGATTGTCACAAATACAGAAGTGTAGTTACTAACTGATTCTTCAGAGCACAGATATATAGACGCCCCATTCGATCACTCCAAGCACATAGACGCATCTGCCATCTTGGAACGGTCCACTTGACATCATTCACCAGACTGTAAGTTCGTAAGCCATCGGCTGTACAGTATTGTGGCATCTTTTGGATTTGTAATCCAAAGGTTTGAGTCCCAGGTCCGGCAGGAATTGTAGGTGGTGGGAGTGAATAACCAGCGCTCTCTCTACCTTCAATACCACAACAGAGGTGACACCCCCCTTGAGCAAGGCACCGATGGCTGCCCACTGCTCCGGGTGTGTGTTCACGGGGTGTGTGTGGGCACTTTGGATGGGTCACCATACCTGGCCACAAGTCACTTCACTTCACCTTTCTAATCTTCTATGAGAAATGATGTTTAGTGAAGATCGGAATATGGTTGATGGCTTATCTATGCAACCCTTAGAAAGAGCCGCTAATGAGGCAACTACGCATATATATATCTAGCCTATAAAATAGTAGATTGATATTTAATTATTTAGTGTTTTCTGAGTCCATGTCACAAAGATAAATTTCCTGACTCGCCATCTTCATAAGTCATCTTTATGGATTAAAATTATAATGAGAGTTTTTGTTTTTTTCAGTGAGAGCGAGATTAATTAAATCGCTCTACACACACATATATGTGTAGTATTACTTTAGTATTCATTTACAAACCTGTACACCACACATAGATAATGACTGACAACAAACAGAAAATAGAGCTGACTTGCGGCTTTTTAATACGTTAATATTGTAACGTGTTCAGAATGTTCTAGTGTTGTGGAAAACAAAGTGTTTAATGTTAATGTTGCACTTTATTCCCTTTTGCGTTTGGGAAATGTGTTGTGTGTTCAGTTGTATTGGGAGGGAGGCTCCACCCCCTTGGTTGTGTATAAGGGGAAACTGAGATAAACGGACTCTCGGAGAGTGTTTTGCTGTTTTAAGTGCGGTTCTCTCTTAAGTTGGCGTGTGTACAGCGTGGGTTGTGGCCGACAACAGCCCGAATAAACACCCCTTTGCATCAAAACGCTTCGTCCTTGTCTGAGAACGCTACAATTTCTTGTGTCTTGCTGCTTTTTCAACATTAAAAATTTTGGCTAAAAGTGTGTTGTAACGCAAGCATTACTGAACATGTACAGAGTAAAATATTACTGAAACCTGATTAGTAATGTTTTGAAAAAAGTTAACTTTCATAGTATTTTTTTTTCTTCTTTTTGTAAGTCAGTGGCAACCCAAAACACCCTGGTTCCTAACCATTTTCAAAATATCTTTGTGATCGGCAGAACAAAGAAATGCATACACGTTTGGAACTACTTGAGGGTAAGCAAATGATGACATGATTTTTACATTTTAACATTTACATCCTTTA
>JAUCMT010000154.1:9712024-9726796 GCA_032357475.1 Enteromius thamalakanensis | reverse complement strand
CATCAGAATAATCCACAGCACTCCAGTCCATCAGTGAACATCTGGAGAAGACAGAAGATCAAACTAATCCAGCATTATGGAGTTTAGATCCAGCTGTTTAGTAAACACTGCTTGATCTGAGCAGATTTCTCTCCTGATTCAGACCAGAACACTTCTTCACTGCAGGAAGAGTTATTATGGATTATAGAGTCATATTTGCTGCTGGATTAGTTTGATCTTTAGTCTTCTACAGATGTTCACTGATGGACTGGAGTGCTGTGGATTATTCTGATGTTTTTATCAGCTCTCATTCTGACGGCACCCATTCACATCCATTACTGAGACATTTCTCCTGATCTCAACTGAACTGAGAGTGCAAATTATCATTTTTGGGTAAACTATTTCTATAAGTTTTCTTCAATCAATGTTTGAGAGACGAATTATGCTGACTTTAAATATGGATTGTGCTGTTTTATTACTGAATGATATACTCTATCTTTACAGTATGTTCCTGACTCTTTCATGAACTCAGCAGTAAAAGATGTGATAATGAGTGTGTGAGGAGATAAAACGCGACTGGATCAAACATTCACCTGAATGATCTAAATCCAGCAGTTAAAGTGTGTCCCTCCTCCGGCTTCAGGAGAAAACTCCCACTTCTCTCTGAGCTCACATTACTGGACTTTGTAATATTCCCAGACTCTCCTGGGATTTGTGTGTTTCAGACGGTACACTGAGTGTTTGTTCCTTCAGATCGAGCTGAAGGACTTTATCATCATGAGTAAAGAAGCCCGTCCATCCTGGGACAGTCCCATGCAGTTTGTCCTGGCGTGTGTGTCCTATGCCGTGGGACTCGGGAACGTCTGGCGCTTTCCGTATCTCTGCCAAATGCATGGAGGAGGTGAGAGGATTCGACTTTTACTTCACATCTCCTCGAGCTCGCATCTGAATGTTTGTTCTTCTGAGCTAGACCTTGACAGAGAACTTGACAACAGGACAAAAATATCAGTATCAAAACTTTATTTAATTAAGAAAAAAAATGCCCGTCCTTCACTAATTAAATTCAGCTATGTATAAAAAAAAAATGCCAGGAGGATTATGTATTCTGCACTATATTCATTACCTTTAGCTGCCATTATGATAAAGACTTTCCAAAAATGCTCAATAAAATCCTTCCATAATTCCATAATTCCAAAAACATATACTTCATAATTTGGTTTACAAATCCAGCTGAACACATTGCATTTATAAAAGTTTTTAAAGAGTCAGATCAGCTAGAAATAATTAATTATAGTAATAAATACCAATATTGCTTTTTACAATATGGTTAGTTAATTTTAAATTACTTTCCTCACTTTAATGTGTCATTTTTTAAAGAGTCAGAAATAAATAAAGTACTACATGCCAATATTTACAGTGTGTTTGTAACTTTATTTATTTAATGTTAGAAATTGCTTAGCATTTTCTTAACAGTCAGATCAGGTAATAACTAATTATAGTAATAATTTATTATTACTTTTATTACTTACTACAGTTTTTATTAATTAATTAACTAAGAGTCAGCTCAATTAATTGTAGTAAATATATATATATTTATTTTTTACTTTTTGCAATGTGAGTTGTTACTTCATTTGAACTAATTAATAACCTTTACTCATTTTTAGTGCATCATATTAAGTTATTAAATCATAAATCATGGTGTGTGTTTGTGTGTGTGAACATGCAAGTCTCTTCAGTTTTCTTTTAATGAAATTGCTGTAAGAAAAGTGTCAGTAGTTCTTAAATATTCTTTCTTTAAACTTACTCTTGCAATTGATGAGGGTAAAAGTGAGCAAACTCAACAAAGACAAACGACTCTGGACTGAAGTCAAGGAACAGCTTGAGATGTTTGTACAGAAAGCTTCCCTGAGCGTCTCATCCTGATTCCCAGCACACATTATTTGTTCTGCTTCCCTGAGTTGCATGCGTCTGCTAAACGTCTGTGGTTATGCATTCAGTGCATTTACAAGGAACATCATCTGAATAACAATCACAAACCTTTTGTTCAGCGTTTAGCAAAGTGATCAAAGTGCAACTGTAAAGAAGGGGATGTTATGCTCAGTCATTCACAGCTGCTGGTTTGATGCCGTCAACTATTCCTAAACTCCCTCTTTATCCACAATAATCGGGTTTACTGTGAAGATTAGAGTCAGAGCTCAAACACTTTCATATTTACAGTGTATGCAAATAACTGAACAGTTAAGCAATTACATCAAATCTTAGTAATGGATGAAATATCTGTAGTATTTGCATATTTTTAAAAAGTGCCCCTATTATATGTCATGTTCATATTTTGGTTTTGGGAGTCCCAAACAACAGATTGACATGTATGCAAGGTAAAAACTCTTTCATTTTCTTATAGTGTACATTTACTTTTTTCCTTACTTGTTCAGTGACTCCCAAACAATTCACTGAATGATTTATTTTTTCCTCCAGTGATTTGTCGATTTCATTCAATCAGTGTTTGTGAGCTTTTAACTGCATTTTCTTTCAGACCAATGTGAAAAGACCAACGAGTAGAAATATGCTAATGTTTAATTTTGACGTCAACATCAACGGCTTGGAATTCGTTTGAAAATTGACTCGTTTTAATAATTCAGAGTCGACTCTTTCTTTTAAGGGACAGTAACTTCATACCCGGTGCACTTTTAAAATTAAAACCTTGCAGGATGTTTTCATTCACTTAGAGCTGAGTTAATGGATGAAAGATCATTTTCAAAAAATATATAATAAAATAAGATCAGGCTGCAAAGTCATGAAAAAACCCTCGTAAAATTAAGTTTTAAAATAGTCATTTCATGAATAATATTAATAATAATTTTTTCCACCTAAAGCAGAAAGCCACATTTTATATGGAGTCATTCGGAAAATGTCAGAAAGTGAAGACGCGGCTCATTTTAAGTGTAAGCACTTCAGGGGGAAAAAATTGTTTATTGTGATTAAATTACAATTGTTTAACACAATCTAAATAAACGGATCACTTATTGAAGGTTTACATTTTCGCTCTGTTGTGACAACGCATGACACGTGACAACATCAATATGGTGGATGTAGTAGGCCTACGTCCGAATTCCATTCATACTACTCACATTCATACTATATAGAACGTACTGTTTTAACGGTCAAGTAGTATGTTCAATTTTAAATGTAGTACCTACTTAGTCTGGGTGACACGCTGCTGTCAATCATCTATTGTGGGAGTGGACTCTGTCGGTGCGATGCCACACCGGCATGCATTTGAGAAAGGCTTGATTTCAGAAGGGGCCAGTGTTGCCAACTTAGCAACTTTATCGCTAGATTTAGCGACTTTTCAGACCCCTTGGTGACATTTTTCCAAAAATTGCGACAAATAGCAACTAGCGACAAATCTAGCAACTTCTTGGACAAACCTCAGCGAGCCTCTGGTAGTGCATGTGGCAACGGATGAGCCCTTTAAGCAGCACAACATTTTTTAACCGAGTTAAATTATAATTTCATAAATCTTCCTAATATGTACAATGTGCAACTAATAAGTATTACTGGCTCTTGTCCATTGGTATTGAAGATCAAACTCTGTATTATACTCTGCTGCTGCATTATATATTATTTATAATTCATTTTTAGTCTTTTTCTATTTTAGGTTGCTGTCAATTTCTTGTTTCACAAATAGTTTCATTCCCTGTACTTTGAATATTTTCTTCCCATTTTCTTAGTGTTCCAAATCATTAACAGTAATTTATCCTCAGAAAATCACAGCCCTCTATTTTCCCACTCCTCCCTCTATTTGTTTTGTTTTTCTAAGCCATTTGCCGCCATCTGTACCCCATCCCTCAAGTTCATCTTCAATTTTCTTTCTCCTTCACAGTTTTTGCCCCATCTCTACTGCTCTCTCTCTCTCTCTCTTTTTCCCTCAGGCAACTTTCTACTTTATGCCTTTGCTGTGTTTGCCCTTGAGGGCAGTGGGGAATTCTTTCTTTTGCAACTGCAGGAAATCACACACATATATTCTTGCACGTGCACATACATGTATACATGCATGCATGCACACATATAAGCTGAAAAAGTGACTGTTCCACTCAGCTGGTCATGGGCAGGATGCACATCTCTAAAACAACTGTATCACATTCCGGGGAGCAAAATTCATGTTTTTTACACCAGGGCTACTCCAGTAAAATACACATATCTAAATATCACGTTATTGGGCGCGCTTCAACCCGTGTACATAAAAAAACCCTGCAGCAACAGTGTTAAAGTTGCCCAATTCCGCAGGAAAACCACAAACTTGGCAACACTGGGCATAAGTACACTGTGGTCCCTTCATGTAGGTACAATCCTTCTTACAAAGATGGTTTGGCCAAAAACTAAAATCTACTAATGCTTTGGAATTTCAAGACAAAGATGAGTTTGTTTCATTAAATGGACGATTACATTGCATTCTCACCAACAGATTCTCTGAAGTGAATGGGTGCCTTCAGAATGAGGGTTAAAGTGATGGATCTGTTTTTATAAACACACAGCTGTGTGCTTCACAAGAAATAATTACTGTGATGTTTTCATCAGCTGCTTGGGCTTTCATTCTGACGACACCCATTCACTACACAGGATCCATTGGTGAGCTTGTGATAATGCTAAATTTCTCAAAATCTGTCCCGGAAAAGAAACAAACTCTTCTACATAATAGATGGCCTGAGAGTCAGTACATTTTCAGCAGATTTCATTTTATCCCAAAAATTCCTTTAAGCACTTGTAGATAAGATTATCAGACATGTCAGCGAGTGAATTTACATCTTTTGAAAGCACCTTGTTTGCGGCTTAAAAATAGATCTGACTAAGCAGCTTTCAAACTTTCCCTATTTTAATGCTCTTTATTCGAGAGACTCTCTTGAACTGCTCTCTGACATACAATGGAGACACACTGATGCAATCCTTCTTACTCTGCAATGTCCCCAAAGGCAATGCCATGGAGGGAGTCTATACATTACAGAATCTGTCAGTAAGAGAGGAATTCACTCACTAAAATGTAAAACATTAATTATTTACAGTATGAGTTCCATTCACAAAGACCCCAGAGGATCAGTGTGAGCACAATAATGAGAAGATACAAACCCTAAACATCAAAAACGGCCCTCAGTACACAATTAGACTTTTTTTTTTTTTTAACAAATAGGTTAATCAACAGGCACTTGCATTCCTTAGTTCTTCTTTGATCATTCTGCGATGACATGTCTAGGGAAAATGGCATGGTCTTAGCAAAGTTTAAAGACAAGAACATAGCAGCACTGATGAAAGTGAGAAAAGATTTGTGATAAAAGTGACGTTTTCTATTCTCTTTTCTTCTTTGTTCACTCTTTTTTTCTGGGAAGAGCACACTGTGTGGTGAGATGTCAGTGAGTCTTTCATGTACTGAGATACACAAACCTGCATTGTTGAGAAAAATACTAACAAGTGTAGCTGGGCCGAACAAAGGATTTGTGTATGAAGCCATTAGGGGAAGAGATAAAACAGAGCTGTTTATCTCTCCTGTCATCGCAGGAATAGGCTAACAAGGTTTGCCATTCATTAACGATGGTTTAAATTAAGGCCAAAAAAAGTGCAGAGGTTAGTTAGGTTTTCATCAGCTCCTGTTTGGGGTTTTCATGAGGAATAAATTAACATAGACATCTAATCATCCCAAGTCTTTTGATCATGAATTCACTTTTTGGAAAATCAAAGGCAAATAGTCTGAACCTTCTCACTCTGTTTTAGTAAAATGCAACAAATTTAAACCCAAGTTCGGAAGATTCACCTTAAGTCTGCTGTTCCTCTTTCAATTACTCTGGCAAAAAGCAAGATTTGTGAATGTTGTAGAAACTGGTGTTTAAGAGTTAAAACAGATGAAATATTTTTATCTATTAAGAGCAATAATACATACAGTTTACAGATGATGTTTTTTTTAATCTTTGTATCATATCATATCATATATCACAGATATATTAAGCAGCACTACCATTTTTTACATTGATAGTAATAAGAACTGTTACTTAAGCAACAAACTAGCATATTAAAATGCTTTTTTGAAGAGGCTACTTTGAAAAATATGTTAAAACGTTGATATATATATGCTTTATAAATATTATACTATACTATATATACTGTATAAAAAAAATTCAGAAAAAGACTGCTCCAATGTGTTAGTAATATTTTAATCTAGCAAAATTGTTTAATCCACTAAACAAAATTTCCAAATGAACAGCACCTCTGCTAATTTCACTGAGGAGATAAAAAAAAAACTAATTTAGAACTGGAAAAAGACAAATGGAAAAGAAAATGGAAAAGACCAGAGAACACTGGATTTACCTCAAGTAATTACTTTTGAATACTATTAATTAAGGCAGAGCAGATATTATCTATCTCAGTTGAACAAAATCAGGTTTGGGTCTAATTAGCATGTTCAAACCTGTCATAAAATCGTAAGAGGGGTCTAATTGTGTGGGCGAGACTGACTTTGACCCACAAAGCTCTGCAGACCCGACTAGAGGCACTTGCTTCGTTAATATGCTAATTCAGAAGATCAAATGAAGTTAAAAACACACATTACGACCCATATCTTTGCTCGCAGTGCTCAAATCAGCAGTACCCATGTGACCTAAGGCCCACAAGGCTTTTTAAAGCCATTCTGTGGAGAGTTGTCTCTATCTTCTCTACCCTCTGGCCTAACAGCATCTTACTCATTCTCTACAAACTCAATACGCTTTTAGATGGATGGAAAGATGGAGAGAGAAAGGAAGCGTTTTATTGCCAGACCCCCCTCCTCCACCTTTTTAATGCACAGGTTTTCATACAAGCGCATTTCTGCAAGGCGAGAAAAACGGACAGCCATACATACGTAAATACATCAGCACACAAATTCTCTAATGACACCTTTTAAAAGCTAAAGTACGGAATAACTGAAAGCTGCCATGACATTAGCTCTGCTGTATAATAACGATAGCGCCTAAAGCCTACTTTCATATCGGTCACATAAATTTGCACTACAAATAGTGAAGTTACTTATTATGTCTACGTAGGCCTATCCTTTCACATGATACATGAATATGGTAATCAACTAGTTACATTTTTGAGTAGCTTGGCCAGCAGTGGTCTTTTTCAATGTCCTCTTGAGATTCATTTCAACATCATGTGAAAGTGCACTAAAGATCTTGAAAAAGATTTAGTTTTGATACTCAAGTCATGTTAATGAGATGTTACAAAATGATGACCATTTGAAGCTGATACAGGGAATACATTAAACCACTTGGCTTTGTACCTATCTTTATTATTTCATCTGAAGAAGAGGAATGTATGTCTTTCCATTGCTCAATGAGACTTTTAAACCACTAGCTCTGATAATAAGACAATCGACTCTTATCACAAAAGGCAATGATGTGTTTCCACAGTTATTAATGTCAGAAATGTAGTTTAAATGACGTTTTGATAATGTTTTATATTTTCATTTTGGAAAAGTTTTGAAATTTCGCATTTTTAACACTATGCTATAATACTATCATATTACATAAAAATTGGCAAATTACAAACTGGCATCATATTACAAAAAATAGTAGACTGAAATACTGCCAGGAAAAAATAGACATCTTTTTCTGTTCAGACTTCCATAATCAATATCTTTATTTTTTATTATTTCTTGAAAAGTTGTGGCAACAGTATAATGATTTTTGGGAATTTAAAAAATAATGTATAGTTCAGTCATGAGACTCTTGATGGTGCAGGCTGATGGGTTGTTAACATAACTCGTGATATTCAAAGAGTCAAGCAACTTGGCAAAAACTGCTAGGTTCACATTGCTTATGCAGCCAATGAGCTTACTGCCTTGCATTTATATGACTGGGGCTTTCTTTGAAACCCTCCATCTTCCCCAGCTGTTTAGATCTGCCATGGGTTGTTTTTATGCTACAGTATTTGTGCAGCATCATTAAATCTTAAAATACTTAAATACACTGGCAGTAGCAAGTTCCTGTACTTGCAGCAGTAATAATCTACAACTGCAGCAATGGACACCAGCAGCAGCAATTCAGCAGCAGCATATAGCACATCAATTCTGCCATGACCAAATACGTTAACACTGTCATATCCATCACAATGCATAAATCTTCAGAGAGTTGTCATGACTGAAATATATTTGTTACACTCATGTTCACCAATATAGAAGCTGACTCAACTATAACGACTTCTGCTTCTAAAATCCCTGTAAATGTGAAAAGCTGTTTTGTTAAAGATTTCCTTCTCAGTCTCACCTGCAGTCCTTCGGTTCCAGGCTGTTGCAGTAGTTTGACTGTTCGGCCGCCGGCTGTTTTGCGGTTGTGCCCTTCATGCCAGGTAAGGTTTCCACCTGCACAACGACTCAGCTGGTACTTAAAGTCCTCTGGAAGAGCTCTGTACTCCACCGCAGGACGACAGAAAGTAAAACTGGAGGCCGCTGCAACAGAAAAAGAGAGATTCTCCATTTATTATTTTATTTAATCACACATTCCATCATTCTTTCTTACATTGTCACTTCCCTCTTTAGAAAGACACAGAGAGTTTGTTTTTATTCAGCAACCTGGCATCAGGATGACTAGTGCCTTGTAGGCGATTTAGTGTTTATGTCCATCAAAAATGCTGTGGTTACAGGTCAGTTTGAGGACTGTGTTTGTCATTAGGGTTTTGGTGGTTAAGAGAGGAGTTTAAGGTTAAGGCTTAAGTAAAAGCAAATAATGTCGGAATGACCCATATCTCCTGCGGCTGACTGGGTGGTTTGGGTTCTTCCCAGAATAATACCTAAAGACGCTAGTCAGCAAAGTTAATAGGAAAATTATGCATTAGCGTGTCAGAGGGTGATAAAAAAAGCAGAGCATTGGTAGCCCGTGGGGTAATCTAATGAAAAGCATATGAGGCTCCAGATTTCCAGGAAGGAAAACTTTAAGTGCTGTTAAATACTGAACGCCTCAGAAATGTTGCTTCTTGCTGAGCTAGATAAAACTAGCATTTTTAATTCATGAAACAGTTAACAGAAAATATCATTAATAAAGGCGTCTGCTAAGATCTTCCTGGTATAAAATATGCTTTGAAGGAAAAGTAGATTTGGTTAAAATATTTTTCAAAAATGCTTCTAGTTTGCAAACTAAAACTACAAAATTAAAGCCATGAAAAATCATGTTTTATAAATTAGGTTTTCTTGTTATGTTTGGAAAAAAAATAAAAATTAATAATATATATAACAGGTTTTATTACAGGTTGTTGCAGTAATAAAAAAAACAATAAATGACAAATAAATATAGTTTTTGGACCCCATTGACTTTAAATATATGAACAAAACAGCTAAAGAAATCTTTAAAATATCTTTGCGTTCCACAAAAGAACGAGTCATGCCGGGTTGGATCAACATGAGTAAATGATGGCAGAATTTTTATTTACCATCCCTTTAATGCACAAAAAGACAGTGTACGTATATTTAACTGTGAGAGTAAAACTGTGAAAAAATGTGCATAATTCCAAAAGCAATACAGCAGACCAGGACAGCACAGTTTCGCTCGACTGGTGACTGTAAATGAGTCAGTGGGCAGAATAAGCAGATTTTCTTCCAGAAGCTGCAAGAAGCCAGTGCATTAACAGACAAAGACGGTGTGCGTATGCGCTCATTAAAACCTCAGACTTCTAATCACCACCTTAGTCTTAGCACAAATGAGTACAATCAGTCATCTCTGTGCATGACAGTGAGTGTGATGATAATATATCTCCATATGTGTGTGCATGTTTATGCATAAGCACGAGTTGATGAGAGGGAGAGACTATACATTTGTGTGTGTGTGTGTGTGTGTGTGTTGGAAGGTGGAGGCCTGTATGAGATAAAAGAGATGTCTTTTGCTCTCGTTCCCTGCAGCCTCACAGGCGGCTACAAAGGCCGTCCTCATCAAGAGTGCATGGGGGATGCCTGCCTGTGTGAATGCATTTGGGATGGAGTCACAGATGAACACAGTCTTTCATCACAGTGCCTCTGAAGCAGACATTAGAGAGATGTCGCACAACTGTGGCTGGAGGGTGAAAACACGTCAAGGCCTGTTAGTCCTGGACAGATGTTGCCCTTATTTCTATTTATTTGTGCACAAAAAGATGTGCTCCCAAAGATGGAAACAGTATATCTTCCTGAAACATTATTCCTGACCCACTAAAGGGAAAATGGAAAAATCTATAGATGGCAGAGACAGGGATATGCATTTGAGTATGTAAGATGGTTTAAATAACATAATTTACTGCTGTTCTGACAACGCTGATTTTTCAGAAGTCATTTCTCCAGTCTTCAGTGTCACACGATCCTTCGGACATCGTTGTAATATGCTGCTTTGTTTAAGAATGATTTCCTATTATTATTTAGAAGAAGTTCAGAAGAACTGCATTTATTTGAAATATAAATATTTTTTGACATTATGAATGTCTTTACTGTTACTTCTAATCAATTAATGTGTCCTTGCTAAATAATGGTCTTAATTTTTTTTTTTTTTTTTATCTTATTGTATGTGGTTCAGAACGAGTGTGAGCAGGTAATGACACAGCTTTCATTTTCGGGTTAAACTATTCCTTTAAACTGTAACATTTGAATATTGTCTTCATGTGACCCATTTCATTGCATGTGTCAATCAAAAAAATGAATCAAAATCCATATTTTATCTAGAGATCCATCATCCATGACAGCTCTTCGTTCTCTGAGAGATGCAATTAAATACAGGCCAAGGTGTTTTCTCACCTGCTGCACCCACTGGACTGAACTAACGATGTCTTGTAAGAAACCAAGCAAGTGTGCCAGAGATCTCCGAACAGCATGAGGGGTTTGAACTTCGGGAAGGGAGTGAAACTCAACATCTGTGTGGAGTAATGAGTTACAGACTAAGAGAGAGAGAAATGTGGAGCTCCGTTAGATCTGTTTGGCCTCATTATCTATGCTGATGAATGCGAACATGAATATGCAAGCCTTCATTAACGTGGTGTAGTGACACAAACCGCTCAGCAGGTAACTGGTTCACTAGAACCACAGAGATTAAAGAGAGTTTCATTGTGTTCTGTGATTTCAAAGAGTTCTGGGTTTGAATGTATAAGGAAGAACAAGAGAGTTTTTTGAGGTTTTCAAGGACATGTTGAGACGTGCAACGGTGTGCAGGTTATGTCATTATTATAAGTCAGCACCTTTCAATTTACACACTTACCAAAAAAATCTTTGACAGACACAGGAAAAAATTCTTTACTCAAACTTCAAAACATTCTAATAAACCAATAATTTTGGCACTTTATACTCACAATTGGAGAGCTGGCCAAAAAACAAACCAAAACCCCCCAAAAAACATTACTGATTGCTTATTAAACAAATGCATCGCGTGTAGATTCATTAACAGCAAATGACTCAAATGCTTCAAAATACAAGGCTGTGACCCTGAACACACTGAAACCCACAAATTAATAAGCTATGTATCATACACCCATTAACTGGCAGACTGTCAACATGCTTAATTCTTTAAAATCAACTACTAGGTACAAGGCTATTTTATCCTGAGCAGATATGCATTTAACTGGAAAACAAAATGTGCTAAAATAACGAGAAAGTGCCAACCTGAGTGCAATTTTAACATAGCCTATTTAATTCTAATTATTCAAAACGATTTAATCAGGAAATTAAAAAGAGAGCATTATTTTGGAATAGCAGACACATCGAATCATCTCTAGCTTGCAATGTACTAAATACTACTACGATGATCTTTATGATTAACATAAAATAGTATAATTACCGTCTACTGCCATGCCAACAATCCAGACTCTGCAACAAGGGGCAATAGTCCTGTTAGATTAAAAGTTGGGAGCGAAGGTGTCCCATTTTCCGCCCTGGGCGCCTTGAAAAGGTGTTTCTTTAGCAGGTACATACATCCAGTGTGCAGTGATCGACTCACGCGCTTCACAGTGTAAAATATGAAAGTACACACATCGCGCGCTGCTCACACTGACGCCTCCCCACGCACGCTAATGCACTTCAACCAGCTTTCATATTTTGTAAAGAAACGCCTCTTTATGACATAATTTATGGAATATATTTAAAATGTACGATCTCTTAAATAAAATAAATCAAACACATCTAAGTAGCCAATATTATATATAATAAATAAATAAATAAATAAACAAATATCATGTGATCGCACGCAGTGTATGCTACTCTATATAAAATGGGCTTTGCTAAATTGACTCTTAAATGTACACATTTTTAAAAAGTAATTATTAAAATATGCAGTTGACGTGGAACGTCCTAGCATTGTGAATGAGGTTATTTATAATCGCTATATTTGCCACTAAAGGGGTGTTTCGTGAGAAACAGTCGTCTGATTCTCTCTCACGTCCCAGTGAAAGAACGCAAAGCCTGTAATTATGTGAACGGCAACATGCACATTAAGGGGTTGTATTTATGTGACCCTTCAAATTTATTTATTAATTTAAAATCATTATATTATTACCTTTAATGACTTATCGACTAGAATTATGCACAAATTCCTACCCTATATTATACCCTGCGCTGATGTTTATATGAAAATTTTCTTTTCTTCTTGCTCTATAAACACTAGAGGGAGGCATTTCACCTCAATTCTGTCAGCAAATGTTCAACAACACCCGAAACTCCATTCGGCCGGTCTGTGTACATTCAGGGCAAAGCCTGCTTGCTTGTAGTGATGGGATTTCTGGCTCTTTGACGGGATCCGAATCTTTGCGATCCGTTCCTTTTGGCTCTTTTAAAATATTTCGTCAGTTTAATAAAGCCAGCTTGGGGGGGATCTCAGTTTATCCTAAAATAATCACTGGGAGGAATGATGAGGTGAGATTTGTATTCAAATTATTAACAAAACAAAAAAACAACAAAAACAATCTTATCAAAAAGTGTTTGTATTACTTAAACAAATGGTCGACTATATTTTTAATACAAATCTAAATGGACATATTTCAAATAATGTTTTTTGTTAAGATGGCCAGTCAATTTGATAAAACAATTATTTTGTATACTACATAAAGATGTAGTTTTGCGTTGTGATTACGCGAATGAAGTCATCATGCAAAATAATATGATAATAAGAACCTATTTTTTATTTGTTCTTTAAACATCTTTGGAGCTTCTGTTTTTGATGCCTGTTTTTCTGTAATAATGTTGTTTACATGTTAAAAAAACAAAAAAATATATATATATTTATTGTGCATCTGGATGTAATGTTTTAATGTAATATAATACAGGGCCTCAGAGAGTAGAGACATGACAGGCTTATGCCTGCAAACAGTGCTGCAAGTTGGCAACACTGATGCTGTTAGAACTCTCCCTATAACTGTTCCGTCTAGCGGAGGAGCTATTTTGTGTGCATCTGTGTGAACACGCATAGGGAAAAAAAACAACAGAAAGAACGGCAGAAAGGCGCGACTCGGCTCCCATCGTTCATCTTTATGAGCAGATCAAAAGAATCAGTTCGTTCGTGAACGTCACAACTCTAATCAGTATTTCCATGGCCGCATGATTAACGGCAAGACATTACAATACTATAACTCAATAGTAAGGGGGATGGGGTCAAGAGGGAGTCTCTGATGCAAAAAAAACCCAGACGCATTTCTTTTTTTTTCTCTGTGCTAAGCGCAGATCCGGGGTTTGTGACATTTGCAATATGTCATCTCAAGAGATGTGTTAAGTAAATTTACGAATCTTCTGAAAACCGATAACGCTCTTTCAAATAACCATTAGAAAATGATAATAACTCTTAAAATGATAATAAAATGATAATGACCCCCTCCATTTACTGGTATTTTATTGGGTGGACTTGATTACGTGCTGTGTGCCTGCTATGCATACATTTAGGATGGAATATTTAATAAATAAAACATACTTTATGAGATATAAAAACATTAATTATAAAAATTATATTAATGTTTTGTTACAATGATACAAGCCTCAATAAGTCATACTTATACAAGCAACACAATCTCTCCTCAAGACTATTCCAGCATGCTGATTAGATCTGACATCAGAGCAAACAGGTTACAGTTAATAGGCAGGATTCATAACAAGGAAGAATTGGTAAAGAGCTATATTTAGTTGGTAGATCTCACTATCCCAGAACATGTTCTGGTGACGCTGTCTCTTTGATTTCTCTCGGGCAGGAGCGTGAGGGGAAGAAGGTGGAAATGACAGGGGAATGGAAGGGCAGGAGCTCATTATAATGCCTGGCGTGACAGCCACTGTGAGGTGTCTCCTCAGTGCGGGTCACTGACAATACACGGCAAAGCCCTGACAGAGAGATGGGACACCCCCAGCATGCACTGCACTCATTTGAGCAGGCGACTCAAATCAGACAACAACAGCTATTCAGAAAGCAACTGAAGAGTTCAACCTCTGAACCTGTGGTCATCAGTTCAGGGCTGCCAAAGTTTACTCCCGAGCAGAAGGCTGATAGAGAAAGAGCAATGGCAATAAGAGCTAATAGCTCCGGTTCCTGTCCCGAATGTCTGGCTCCTGGCAGAATCATGACCCAGCAAGTATTTCACAGCCAGCTTTAATCCCGGAAAGCCATAGTAGCCACACACTCACAAACAACAACAGATTATTCACTAGCGTTCAAGACCAGTCGTGCCACCATAAAATCATTAAAACTGAAAGACTATGTTGTCATATTAATTAGGTAACACTTTAGAATAATGGGCCGTTGTTAACAAGTAACTATGCAGGAAGTAATAGGTAGTTCTACATTAACACTT
>JAUCMT010000154.1:9692174-9711924 GCA_032357475.1 Enteromius thamalakanensis | reverse complement strand
TGCAAATTAGAGCGTGACATCATCTGGCAACATTTAGCTACTTTTCGGGCAGGCAGCTACTTTTCATTGGAAATAGTTTGCATCACCGATGCTGTTAGGCAGTAGAACTCTCCCTTTAACTGTTCTGTCTCGCTGAGGAGCTATTTTGTGTGCATCTGTGTGAAACACGCATAGGAAAAAAAAGAATGACAGAAAGATCGTCTCCCACCCAGCCGCGACTCGGCTCCCATCGTTAATCTTTATGAGCCGTTCAAAAGAATCGGTTCGTTCGCGAACGTCACAACTCTACTTGTTTGCTAGAACAGTCCTCCTGTAAGTATCAGACATTGTACTGTGTATTAATAAAGCTAACAGTACCCACGTAATAACCAGCTGTGTCCCGATGGATATTTTTCTATCCAGCGAGATCTCGGGGACTGTCCGATTTGAAAAGTGTAATGATATAAGAAATGGCACAAGCTGGGGGCTCTTTTCAAGTGCACGTAACAAGTCGTGCGTCGTCGTACTTGCTAAACACCAGAGGAAAGGACTTAAACATACAATTTCAAGAAACTTTACCGAATACTGTACAGTCCCCAAACCAATCAGGCACTTTTAGAAATTATTGTGTTGTTTGCAGCTTGCACTGTATAGGCCTAGACATGCACTACATCAAACACCTTAAATAAACAACACCTTAAAATATTTTCAAAAATAACAAAAATGCTATTAGTCAATTATTTATATGTTTATATGTGTAAAATAATGTTCATAATTGATAAATCTTTTGTTTGTGTGATTGCATAGTAGTGTACTTTTTGGGCCATGGGCTTGAAAACTTTAGGCATGAAAAACCCTCACCTTTCGGCGAAATTCGCCGTCGAAGCCAAAACAGGTGACCCAGGTGAATCGTGTGAATCCGATGAAGTTGAGGGGGGGTCTTGAAAAAATCAGTCTTGGATGGTATTTATTCATTATTTCAAAGTTGTATAATATTAATTGGATTTGAGCCACTTCAAATCGAAAAGCTGAGCGTCCCGCGTTTGTAGACCGTGCGAGTCATTCACTGACATCCAGGGCGCTATTTCTTCCTGTGGGACAATCCGCGATGTGTCGCCGGGCGGTTTACATGTTGCGCGCAAGCTCTTTATTTTCAATAGATCCGCACAGTTTAAAATTCAAAGCACTGAGAGCGCCTTTATGGTTGCCTGGTTGCAGACGCTAGTACAGAAGCGCGAGCGCACACTCGCTTTGAAATGGCAAAGGGAAACTACTATCAAACATGTTATTTTTCTGGTTTGCTCTGTCTGCAATAGCAAATAGCTTTTTGTAGTTGACCGTATATTTTACGATAATAGTAGAAAATACTTAGTTGATTTCTTTGCCAAAAAAAGACAAACCTGGCTGTCAATCATGATAAAAGAGTAAACAAAAGTTACAGCATATCCACTAATCAGACCAAGATATTTATCCTGTGGGAGTCCTCCCACCTCCCGGCCCATCAGAGGCCACATCACCCCTAGAGCACCCTTTTAACCTTTTTCATGCCTGTATCCTTCTGTCATTTCTGTCATCACTGTTAAAATGATAATAGTGATATATATCATGCAATACTGGTGGAGTGGCAGACTCTAAATTGGTCCCCTGTTTGACCTTAAGAAGTGATGTCATGTATGAAAGTGAAGTAACATCGCTGATGAAATCTGAGGGCAAGTTAGCCCTCTCTAAAGTATTCTCTCTGTTTTGCTTCTCTGTTGTGCTGAGATCTTTTCTTTTCATCTTTTTGATTTGCTGTATTTAAGACATTTTGCTGAGTAGCCTACAGGCTTATGATTTAAAATGTCAGTATCATAACTACTGTAAACCTTTAATGAAATATCTGTAAACTTGTTACATTCAACTTTTGATGGGATGTTGAGATTATAGTGAATCCAAGACATTTTTACATCAAGCTCTGTCAGAAAAGAGAAGAAACTGATGGTTCTTGGAGTGTTTTTTCCGAGTGTTCAGTGTGGTGGAAGGGTGCCAAGTATCAGCCACACTTCACACCAAACATAACAGTCTTGAGCAGACAAACACACAGTTGACTTGGCTGATTTCACCACTAGAAGTTGAATGTGGTTGGTTGGTGCTAATTGTTTTGACAAATACAACTGAAAAATTCTAGAGAATCAAAGAGAAATAATACGTCTTATCCATGGCCTTACTAAAACTTTTGCTTATGGTTTCTGTCCCTTTAAAATAAACATTTGACCCCATGCACACCCCAAAGCCTATTTACCATGTTTTGCGCTCTTTAAATCATTCACAAGTTTTGGTTTCTACAAGGTGCAAATTGTGATCAAAATAAAAAAGGGCTCCACCCTGCTTGAGGTGTAACACATCATTACACCTGATGAACGAGGGTTCTACCCAACTGAATACAGAACTGCATTATAAGAGGTTGAGGCCTGAACAGCTGGTTCATTGTGATGTCATGTGCTGTGGACTTCCTGGGTGGAGGTGGTTTTGAAGAATGGAGTATGTATGCCCGGTGTGGTAGTGGAAAGCCAGTGCCAACAACATACTGTGCATGTTTTGTCAAACAGTTGGTGAATAATATAAGGGTGGTGTCACACAGATAAACATACTTAACATTCGGAGTCATTTCTTTAGAAAGACATTTGAAACAAGCCAGAGCGATGGTATGTGGTCTTATGAAAAGACCTCACTTACAAAGTTGTAAATTTGTAAAGGATTTTGAGAAGTCTGAGATACATAATAAGACAAGACAGTTATCAGGACACTACGTGAAGCAGAGGTTTGAATCATCCTCAAGGTCTTTGCTTTGTTAATGACATGGACATTGAATTATTGATTTGAGATAAAATTTCTTTTTTTTTTTTTAGAAAGCAAAGAGTGTGGGATGATATGAGCATGTCTAAATTTTAAACTGGAGTTTCTTTACCTTAAAATAAACATCTTTAAAATTATGTTATTTTTATATTAACGTCACTTTAATAACGCTTCTATTAATGCCAACAAAAATAATTAATGCAATCCACAACAACAGCAATACTTTTTTTATATTTTTTTAAGGTTTAGTGGATCACACGCTTTAAATGAAAAGTCACAAAATGTACAAGAATGAAAGTTGACCATGTGTCATTATCATCATCATCATCATCATCTAATCATTTTTCAGTATGGTTGTAAATAAATAAATAATGTGCATAAAGAATAAATGGATGTAAATAGCTTATCACTTCTAGACATTCAAGTCAAAAATTGAAAAAAAATATGTTTACTTAATAGTTTTTAAGTCATTCTAACAGTGATTTACAGATTTCTTTATTTCAGACCTGCGTGACCACATTAGCAGGACTTTTGTAAATATGGAAAAGTGAAAATGTGAGCCTGTTGATACATATTCCTGACCTTCCACATTAGAGCTGCACAGCCCTCAGAAACAGAGTAAACATTGTTGGCTAATTAGCCACTGCAACTAAACAAAGGCATGGTGTGTGTTGCTCTTGTGGTTTTTTTAGAGGGGAGGTTTGAGGTACTGTGTGTGTTTGATGGTGGTGTGTTATTGGTGACTTTTTGGGCTGTGCACAGTTAAGGTCTATGACTAGTAAAGATTGTTTGAAATTCTCCCCAGGCCTATAGTTCAAAGTTTGCAGCACCACCACAGAACTCAACCACTACCATAGCAACAGCCACGAATACAAAAACTGTGGACGGATGTTATAGCAATAAAGAGAAAGGAGCGGTTACTTCAATGATTGTTCGTTTGTTCAGCTTTGCAGTTAATCCTATATGGGACAAGCATGGTCAACAGGAAAGATTCTCTCTCACATTGTATATTTTTCATTAGAGCTATTTCGCTATTGCCAAGTAATCGCTAGTATTTACAGTCCGGCTCTCAGTGTTTATCTGAGTAAAACTGTATTTGTTCCATATGGCTGTGTTTGTGTGTGTGAGCATGTTACTGCAGCCTGCAGCTAGTGAGTCCATATGCTTTTTTAGATTATGTGCAGAGCCATATGCTTCTGTATCATTTAGTGTACAGAAAATGGCCAATAATCAGACACTTTACATCAGACCGAGGGTTTTTGCAATAATGATTACATTGCAATAATTATCAGTGCAATCAAATGTAACATCATGAAACACACACTTGTTCATTACAGAAGGCAAGATCTCACTTTTAAACATGACATAAGTCTATGATAATTACTATTTATTTACCTCAATTAGTTTTTTACTTATTTCATATACGCTAACATTTTTTACTATTATTTATCCATCCAAGTCTTTCCTACAAACCTCTGAACATCACTGTTGCACTGTGTGTCTCAAAAATAGCACCTTTGTGTAAATTGTGTTAGGTGGCATAGTAGGTGGATCTATGTAAATGAGGTGGTCCGGTGTTTTATGAGGTGACCAGAACTCTCAGTCCCAGCAGTCTGCAGGAATTTCTACATCACCACCACAACTGGAGCAAATAGTGTCCTATTTAGACACTGAAATTTTTTTTTGTATTGACTAAGACCAACATGGACAGATTTGACACTAGCTAGTGTAGCACTTTCAGTTACACAAAACAAGACATATGTCAAATTTGAGGTCTTATGCTGAATTTTTTTAGCTCCTGTTTTGGCTGAATAGAGGGGATTTCCCTCTGTAGTTTCATAGTGTTTTTCCCAGCATTGACAATATACAAAAATCATGCTACTGGAGATAAAATTGCACCGTTTTCTCCTTTTTTGGAGTTTTTTTCTGACTGTGGCAGCATTTCAACCTGAACCAAATGGATACAGCCTCTACTCTGGACCCCATCCACAGTACATCTCAGCAAAACCGACAGCCAGGCATAAGTGAGTATTCATGAGCGAAATATTCATTCTCTTAATTGATGGCCCAGGTGGTGAAATAGCTGCTGGATATTACTAAATGATTTCAGACACATCTGGGAGGCAATAAAGAGGAATCTTCCATTCCAATAAAATATGAGTTGCTGTAAGATTGTAGTTAAGAAAATACAACATAAGACCATCTGTCTTACTCTTCCTGTAGACACTAAATGCTTGTTGAGTTAACATTTTGCAATTTAATTAATGCTGGGTGCAATGTGTTTGGTTTACATTGAGGTGCAGCCATAAATCTCAAATTTGATGAATTCTTAAAGAAATAAAATGTTTACAGCAAATTATAGTTTTTAATGTTAAAATAAATGTACAAATAAATGTTAACCAAGATACACAGCAAATACCTGACTTATATAGTGTTTTTTTATATAGTATATTTATATAGCGTTTCAGTGTTGAGAAAGAGGAAATATTTGTTTTTCTTACTATTGGCAACTTCAATTACTGAGAGTTATAATTGCCTCTCTTCAGAAACCACTGTGCATATGTTGTGGAGAAGACTGTCTCGTTCACTATTCAGGATGGAGCGACTCCCTTCATGAAGCCAGAGTACAACAGATGTGCTTGGGGTCAGAAATGCCCAACTATAAAGTAAGCTATTAATAACTGTTTAACTGTTCTACATTTAATATTTGCATATAAAAATGCATTTGTTAGATTTAAGCTAATTTTTTGACATCCTCTCTGTTCTTACAGGTATCGTATGTATTACAAACCCATGTATAAAGTGGCATATAAGACCATGACAGAGCTGGAGTGGAAATGCTGTCCTGGATATGCAGGTGTTGATTGTACTGCAGTATATGGAATGAAAGCAAGGCCCCTTTTCAAAGGACCACCGCCTGCACAGAAGGGTCCTATGCCTATTTTTAAAGGACCCATGCCAATGCAGAAGGGTCCTATGCCCCCTTTTAAAGGGCCAATGCAGAAGGGTCCTATGCCCCCTTTTAAAGGGCCAATGCCAATGCAGAAGGGTCCTATGCCTTCTTTTAAAAGACCTATGCCAATGCAAAAGGGTCCAATGCCTCCTTTTAAAGGGCCCATGCCTGCACAGAAGGGTCCTATGCCTTCTTTTAAAGGACCTATGCCTGCACAGAAGGGTCCTATGCCTTCTTTTAAAGGACCTATGCCTGCACAGAAGGGTCCCAGACCTATGCAGAAGGGTAAAGTGCCTTCATTTAAAGGTCCCAGTCCCTCTCAAAAGGGTCCAATCCCTTCCTTTAAAGGCCAGTTTCCTTATGCCAGCTTTAATGGAAACCCCTGGAATCAACCTCAAACGTCACCTAGTGGCATGAATGAATATGCAGGGCCTAATACTGGTCCCTCTTCCCGAGATACTTCAGCTGAACCTTCTCCAGATCACGAGGAACCGGAAATAGATTATTCTGAACCGATGCCAGGGCCTCAAAATCTTGGCCATGATTTAATCCCAGAAGAGAATGAGCCGATCACAGACTACCAGAATCCACAGCCAGATCACTATAGTTCTATACCAGAACATAGTAAGACTGAGTCTGTTCCCAATGCACAGGCGCCCTCTGGTGGAAGTGAAATAAACCAAGGTAAATGAGCTATATTTTACAGTTACACACTCTACTGTATACAGAGTCATAATTTCTGTGCACAAAATAAACAAGTATGTTCAGACTAGCTAATTAAATATAATGCATTCACAGATCATGATGACAACAGTATCGAAGATGAGCGGTTGGATAGGATAGAAGAGGATGTGCAGCGACTCTCTCTTGGTCTAGAGACTCTCCGTGGCACAGTGACAGGTCTGGAGGACAGCTTGCGTGCTTCCCTCCGTGAAGATGCCAACCGAATGTTGACTGCTCTTATTTCCGCAGGACCCAGCCCTATCGCCGCTCCTGCACTCTCCAGGGACTCCACCATAGGGTTCGGAGATCTGCCTGGAGGTGCACCTGATATTGAGGCTTCAGATGTGGTGGGTCAGTTCCCAAACTTGGTTGATCTGGCTGAAAAGGTTTCAGAGCTACGAGCAGAGCTTATGGCAAAGGCATCTGAACTTGAAGAGTTGAGAGGAGCAGTCGTGGGTCACAACAACACCCTTCAAAGACTGTCAAATGAGTCAGCGAACCGTACACAAACTCACTTGCAAAAGGCCCTGGAGACAATGGTGGAGTCCAAAATGAGTGAAGCTCGGGTGGCCATCTTTGATGGCTTTGAAAAGCGAGTGGAGAGTGCTGAGGAGCGATGCGAGGGTCGTATGGCAGAGGTGAGCCTCCAGTGCAAGGCAGAACGTTTGGATGGACAAGAGCAAATTGAGCAAGTCCTAGACATAAGGGCTGTGGGATTAAGGACAGAACTCCAAAAACTGCAATCTCAGCTTCAAGACCTGGAGCCTGAAGAGGGTTGCTGCATTGCCATATCAGGTCTTACTGAAAGGCTTATCTATGTGGAGCAGTCCGTAGGTGGCTTGAATGAGTCCCAAATTCATTTGCGTGCCGAACTTGGTGGACACAAGGACCATATCGAGGGCATGTTGGAGGGCCGACTGGGATATGTGGAATCCAAGATGAACATTGCATCAAATCAAGAGGATGTAAGCATTAACAAAAGAGGGCCTAGCAATCTGGAGGTGCAATTGGAGGAGAAGCTTAAGGATCTTGAAAGCCGTCTTTTGGCTGTGGTGGAAGAATTAGGTAATGTCACAGCACCAACTTTACTAGAGGGTCAGGCTGTGCCCACGCTTGAGACAGAAGTAGAATCGCTCAGAAGAAGAGTTGAGGACGATTTGGACCGTTTACAGAAACAGCTCAAATCCATAGAAGTCATGTGCACTTCATCTTGTGTTCCACAGCCTGTTCTTACAGGATTTGTTGCTCCTTTGGGATCTGAGGATGAGGGAAATGAGGACAACCACAAGGAAATGAACGGGAAACTTGATGTACAAGTAGAGCGATTGAACAGCCTCAACGCTACTCTACACAATCTTCTCATCCAGTTGTCAGAGAAGCAGGAGGAGGTAGGTCTTCAGGGTGAGATGACCCTGCTGAAAGTTAGCGTCAACTCCGTTAACATGTCTCTCTGTGGCTTGAAAGAGTCTCTCGGCTCTGTGATAAGAGAAGTCGGCCAATCAAACCTCACCTGGCAAGAAAGAGAAGAAAGGCTTGCGCAGCAGGTGAAGGGTGTGGTACAGCTGGTGGGACGACAGGCATCTATGTTGGGTACTGGAGAGCGAAAGTTGACCCGTCTGAAAGGGGAACTCCAGGATCTGCGGCGCAGAGTGGCCGGAGAGCTTCAAGGGTGCCGTTCTACCGCTCTGGGTGTCCAGAAGGAGGTGACTGAAGTTGGGGGTCGTGTTGCTCGCGTGGAGGGTCAGTGTGGAGGCCTGGCACACTTGGCTGATGATCTAGAAAGAATTCGAGGAGAGCTGGAGAGACACTCTGATGGGTATCTGTCTCATGTAAATAGCACCCTTGTTAACCATTCTCACCAGCTGTCTGCGCTCAGAGACAGCATCCAAAACTGCACTGGACCATCTGGGTCTACTAGGATAGCTGAGGACAATTTAGCTGCAACACAACAAATGGCAGAACAACACACAACAGAACCAACCCATCCCAGAGGAGACCAGTTTGCAGTCCCCACACAATACAGAGGTGACCAGTAATTCAAGTGCACTTTATAGTGTGCAGACAGTCTTTGCTCACAGATACTATTATATAGTATCTTTCTCAGGAGACTTTTTTCTTGCCTACACCAATGGTATGATTAGTGTTGATTATAAATCTTCCCAGTCTGTGGTGCTGCTGTTTTGTATTTGTTTGTTTTTTTGTTTTTTTTAATACACTTGTCTATTATGATAATTTTTTATGAATTTTTACATAGCGTTTTTAGGGTTAGGTGTATGAAAGGTCTTTCTTTGTAATTGTGAATATTTTTTTTGTGAATTGGATGTCTGTCTTTGCTATTTTTTTTATTTTAGGGCTTTTTAAATGAGAGTAACTGTTGTGTTCATTTAGGTGAATCAGCATTTTGGGAACATAACACTTTTGTCCTCTTTTTTGTGTTTATGCCTATATATGGTTTGTGACAGCTGGTTCTTAATAAAATGTAAAATGAAGAAAAAAAAATAGTTCATGAGGTTTGTTTATTACTGTGTATTCTTGATTTCTAAAAGAAAAAAAATCAAAAGACAACAGGCAAATAATTGCACTCTTTAATATCTTAGCACATTTGAAAATTTCAGATGTTGACAAAAATGACACAAATGTAAAAAGTTATCAACTTTAAACACACATTATGTGAAAACCATAGAAGTTACTGTTGTATTCACCGAGCCACATTTTGGACCACAATAACATCTGGGAAGGAAAACAATTAGTTAAGCTGTTGTATCGGTAAAACCTGACCAAAACTCTGCACAAAAAGTTGAAATTGTAATGATTTTGGGCCTGTACTATTTGTGAAAACAACATCCAAGTTCTAAGAGGTTTTATGTATTTAAGGTTTTGTAACATTTGTGAAGGACGCTTAAAAAATATCACATATACTGTGACTTTATAGTGATTATTGAGGTATGTTGGTGCGGATACTTACTAACAGCCGGCCCCCGCGGTTTCTGATTTTTTATGTAATTGATTATGCCATAGGCATCATATCCAAGCGCTACTGCTGCCAGCAAACCAAAAATCTTAAAGAAAGAGCAAGCATGAGAAAAGTGTGAACGAAATGGTGAAAGCACAAGGGTCATAAAAGGCAAAACAGCAAATAAGAAAATCAATTGTTTGTACATACCACACTTTTCAACCACTAAAAAGTACATTTGTATCTCATTCTGTAAAATGTGTTATGTGAGTTTGACAGCAACACCATTAGATATCCACTTCGTGGCAGAATATCCAATAAATTTTATTTTAGGATAAGTCTTTTAAGATTATCCTTTCGAACACAAACGCAGTCTTAGCTAATTTACTCACCAAACCAGTAATTTCCCCGAAGCTATACTTCCCCCAGCTAAGACAGATCAGAGAAGTAATAAGAAGGATGAGCGATCCTGTGATTGTTCTAAATAAGTCCTAGAATAAGAAGGAGAATACATGAGCTTTTTAAAAATGTATTTATTCCAGTAAATACCATAAAAGAAGAGGCTGAGAATAAAAGGTATTGAGTAAGCTGCACTTATAACATGGTTGCCAAGTAATTGGTCCAAAAAAAAATTATTTATATATACACATATATATATAATCCAGTATAGTGTGCACAAATATTTTACCAGCCATTGGATATACATCCGGGATAGGTGCAGGTAGATAGCTAGGTCTAAGGCATAAACAATTAATATGAGAATGGCCCAGACCAGCTCTGTAACACAGCCCCACAAGTAGCATCCAGAGGAAGCTGCTTTACAAATAGTCGCAATGGCACAAAGAGCCTGTCAAAACAAAACAGTAAAAAATTTATTAAAAACATCTTTACTGTATACATATGCATTTCTCTGACCCCTGACACACACACAAAATTGTTCAAGAGGAATCACAGCAAACGTGCCAAATTAAAGTATTATGTATAATGCTTTTTAAATCAGTCAGATTAGTGGATTATTAATTTAAGTGTAAGTCATTAATCAGTGTTAATCTTGATTAGGTACATTTCTAACTCTGGGAAGACTTACAATTTCAAGAGCTAAAATCTTTCCCTTCGGTGACCAGATGAATTGTGTGGTTGAAAGTGGTTGGTTATCTTCTGTTGGGACAACCATCTTAATCCTGTAACTTGATTAAAAAATTAATAAGCAGGTACAGTAACAGACAATGTGTACACTATGCTCCAAAAACAAACCTTAATAATATAAAATTAGATACAATATTAAATAACATGTAGTAAAAATGCACAAATTGCATAAGTTCATTTATTTTTATATTTATATAATCAATTTAAATAGTTCAAAAGCAAAAACCTCAAATACGTCTATGTGTATATATAATAAGCTGTATTTATAATGAATGTTGTCACTATTTTTTATACCAATACCTGGAAACCTAGTTTCCTAGTTGTATTTGTGTATGTGTGGTTTTAACTGTGGTTATCATGAAAAATTTATGCTAATGGAAGAAGATTTTTAATTTGAATAAAATTTAGTCAAAATAATTACACTTCACCATATGAGGTTGTTACAAGTTTTTATGTTACTGTTTGATAATAAACATAAATCTCTCTCTCGCTCCATGAACTAACGCAACAAATTGCATGTTACCTGTTATTTTACAGAGCAGTGATATAGTGATAACATTGTTTCTTTTTTTCCCTACCCATCTAGATTAAGCTGATAATTGCCAGATCTGTACTGCGACTGCCACCTAGTGGTATCTGTCTTAAACCTTATAGGCCTGTCTTGTCTTTCAGTGAATGTGTGCGTGTTTCATATGGAGCCAAAATGGTGACTTTAAAATTTGGCATCAAAGATTAAAATTGGCATTGAAAACAAAAGCAGAACTGAAAAAGGAAACATTGGCATTGAAACATTTGTATTGAAACCAGTTGTATTGGCATTGAAACAAGTATTGGCACTGAAAAAAGAAAATAATTAAAATCTTACAATCTTATTCTTTTATTTTATTGGGATTTATTTGTATTTTTCAATGACAATCTTAAGATTTTGTTTTGACATTGTCAGTTTTTTTTTTCCACTGTCACTGATTTCAGTTTCAACTTTCTGTCACTGTTTTGGTGTGGAGAGGGGAGGGGTCTGAAGGGAGGGGTGGGTAGAGCGTAATTTGCATATAATTTGCATGTCGGCATACTGAAGAAGTAGGCCTACGTCACTTTACTAGAACTCCCCGTCAGCTCTGAAGCTGCAATTTACATGTTTATTCACGTGTAACCTGGGCGGTTTGGTTAACTTTTAATGGCCATTTTGCTGTTTTTTTCGACGTCGACTGGAACATGAAAGTTACTAAAACACTGTTAGACATGTCTGTAATTTGCACAGTTTTTTACTGTATTTCATCCAGCCTAAATTATATTTACAGTTAA
This sequence comes from Enteromius thamalakanensis, assembly GCA_032357475.1. Taxonomy (NCBI): domain Eukaryota; kingdom Metazoa; phylum Chordata; class Actinopteri; order Cypriniformes; family Cyprinidae; genus Enteromius; species Enteromius thamalakanensis. Next base: position 9,700,033 of record JAUCMT010000154.1, on the reverse strand, counting down.
AAACTGTATTTCTCATTGCATCATGGAAATTTTCTGTGACGTCAAACACCAAATACAGCGATTCACTGTATTTTTGTAAACTGGAGTATAATACTGTATTTTCCACAACGGCTTTAGCGCCCAAAGCATAGATTTGATCTCCACATGATTTGTTCAGGTTTTGTCTGAGGACGGTGGTGCAATCCTTATCCTTATCGACTCATCAGATTAACATTTTTATATGCCAAAGACCAACCAACAAGCAAGGTAAAAAGTGTATGTGTGTGTGTGTGTGCGTGTGTGTGTGCTGACATCAACTTTGGTATAACATTGGGTAATGGAAGCTTTACGCTAAACTTAGGTAACGTTAGTATTTGGTTTTGCAGACAATGTTGTGTTAACTTAGTTAACAAAGTTTAACTTAGCCAAGTTAGTTAATGTAATTATCTGTGTTTTGGAATTAACGTTATTTAACGTGGGTTTACAACCGAGTTGAGAAATTTAACGTCTGGAGTTAGGTTAACGTTAATACTTTAAAAACGTCTGTTTATGATTAGCCATCGTTCTTGTTTTACCATTAACATTAAAGTTAGATTTTTGTACGTTAGATTTATTTTATGTAGTTAGAGATTTTTTTTTTTCAATTGATGTTTATTGTCACATCGGTCAAATACCAGTGTACCATTTTTAATTCTTCCAGACATAACTTACAGTACTTTTTTGACATTAATTGACTAGATTTATTTTGCGATTTCAATAGACACTAGCAGGAACGATTCCGAATAGGAACCAGGAACTGCAGCGCCTCGGAGTTTTTCCCTGAGGAGGAGTTTCAAAAGGACATCTTCACGGGCACAGCTGACGAAACGTTTGTGCCTAATAAGAATAAAAAGGACCGGCATATAACGTTAATCAAGGTAAAAAAAAAAAGGTGTGTGTTGACAATAACTTGCCCACGGTTCGTTAGATTTGCTCGGCGACGCTGCCTTCACCACGGTAAACTGGGATAACGTTTTATTTTACAAACAATTTTTTGAGTTTATTGTATTGCCGATTTAAACGTCGAATTATTTTTCATTCGTTATAAAAATTAAGGTTATTATTGTGCTTTTTTATTTAGAGTAGCTAGTTAAGAAAATGAGAGTTAATCTACAGTAGATTGAAGTAACACATTAATTTCAACAAAACTGCAGGGCATGACAAATGACGAAGGGTAGACCAGCAAACCATAAAGGTGAAAAGAAAAGAAAATATAAAAGTTACATGAAGATTGTGGGGTTTGCATAATGTATAGATGCAAATTTTGTAGTCACTGCACTTTTAATTTTAAAACATTTTGTGCACATGCTAAAAGCCATAGAAACTCTGCCAACTATAGGTTTTCATGTGGCATTGAACACTGTCCTGGCAATTTCAGGACATTTTCTGGATTGAAGTCCCACATGTATAGAAGTCACACGCCTACTGTGTCACAAAGACAAGAAATACATCAGCATAGTGGTAACCACACATGCAGTGTTCAAGGATGTGATTATGTGGCTGATAATGTGTTCTCATTTAAGACTGCACATACGGAATGGCAAAAAAGTCACTTGTCCTTTTGAGGGATGCTCTAAATATTTTAGAGTGAGGTCATCCTTTGCTACACACATATCTAGAAAACACAGGCAATCATTTGTAGTTGAGCCACAAGCACCACATAATACTGATGTCCAAGACATTCAACACCAAGATGAGACTGTTTATCCATCACTTGATAGTCATGGAATGAACCCAGATTTGAACCCTGACACATTTCTAAAGAACCTGGCAATGTTTTATTTAAAACTACAAGCAAAGCTGCTTTTGCCAGCCACGACAATACAGTGCATTGCTGAGGAATTTCAGGAGATCCACAGCAGTGGAATGAAGCAAGTATTTAAAAAAGTAGAAGAGAAATTGCTTGGGCTAAACATTACTGAGAATGAAATACAGAAAATTGTTAAAGAACTTGAACAAGAAGATCTTTTATCTCTTTGCAATGAAGGTGTTTTGAGATCAGATAGAACCAGGAAAACATATTTCAAAGAGAATTTTGATTATGTTGCACCTGCTCAGATGTACCTAGGTACAGACACCAGTGGGAAGGAAAGATATTGTCAGTATGTTCCTGTAAAGGAAACACTTGCTGCCCTGTTTAGGCAGTCCACTGTGAAAGACCAGTATACACAGTCTAAACTTTATGTACATAGTAATATGGTTTTACGTGATGTAAATGATGGCAAAAACTTCAAACAAAATGCCATTTTACAGGAAGCATCATCTTCTGTGTCAGTGATTCTGTACCAGGATGCCTTTGAAGTGACTAACCCCTTAGGCTCTGGTAAAAAAAAAACACAAAATCATGGCTGTCTACATGACACTAGGGGAAATATTGCCACATAATCGATCCACTGTTGACCCAGCCCAACTTGTTTTGCTCTGCAGAGAGCAAGATTTTAAATCTTTTGGTCAGGACAAGGTATTTTCCCGTCTCATTGCTGACCTTAAAGATTTAGAAGATTCGGGCTTTCAGCTGGACGATGGAAACTACCTTAAGGCATCACTGATTGCCATATGTGGTGATAATCTTGGTTCCCACACTGTTGGTGGATTTTCAGAAAATTTTAGCAGTAGCAAAAACTTTTGTAGGTACTGTTTAATTGACAGAGAGACATTTTCTAAATCACCACTGGTATTTGGCATTCCACGAACACCTGCAAATTATAACAACAGTGTTCAACAATTGACGTCAGACAAGAATTTAATAGATGGTATCAAATTCGATTCAAGTTTCAATTCACTGAAGTCTTTTCATGTCTGCAGCGGCCTTCCTCCATGCCTTGGGCATGATTTATTTGAGGGGGTAGTGGCAAATGATTTGGCCCTCTATATTGAGCATTTGGTAAAGGCTGAAAAACATTTTACCTATGACCAGGTAAATCAGGCCATTTCACAGACAAAACTTCTGGGTAATGACTCTCACAACAAACCTTGTGAGATTAAGGAAAAAGCTAAAAAGCTCAGTGGTTCAGCTACACAAAATTGGTGCCTCTTACGGCTCTTACCAGTTTATGTTGGTAGGTGGATCAAACATCCTATTGAGAGTGAGGTTTGGCAGTTGTGCCTTAAACTAAGGGAAATAGCTGAATTAATATGTGCTCCAAAAATTCATCAGAATGAGGTTGCCTATCTGAAAGTTTTATTAGAGGAATATGTGTATTTACGCAACCGTATGTTCCCTGACCACCCTCTCAAACCAAAACATCACTATTTGTTACATTATCCTAACCTTATCCTCAAATTTGGGCCACTGATACGCTTATGGACACTGAGGTTCGAAAGCAAGCACTCTTATTTCAAAGAGTGTGCCAGAAAACTTCACAATTTTTTACACTTAAGTAAAACCTTAGCGGAACGACATCAGCTTCTTCAGTCATACCTAAGCTGTGGTCAGTTATTCCCACCTACTATCCAGGTCGCTGGTGAAGCAAATGAAGTTGATGAACGGTCATACAACAGGAATATACAGAAATTGTTAAAGACAGTTAATATTGACAAACACACAACCTCAGAGGTTTCTGCAGTGACTTATAAAGGTACCAAGTACACCAAAGGCCTTGTTGTTGTTTTAAAGCATACTGGTGACACATTGGTCTTTGGAAAAATATCCCTCATACTCACTGATGAGAAACAGGTGCACTTCGTAGTTTTGGTACATCACTCAGTTCAGTTAGTTGATTTTGGAGTCTACTACCTATGTGTGTCAGATAATGAATATGCATACATAAATGTAGAAAGTTTACAAGATTATTATCCACTGCCAGTCTACAGCATCTTGGACCTTCCTACTGTTTGCTTGCATCACTCAGTGTGTTCTTCATTCTAGGTATGGATGTCGAATGCATTCAGGAAATTCAGAGAGTGCTACCTGAATTGGAGTACGAAAGGCTGATGCTCGTTATTGAACATCTGTCTTCAGTTGTTGGAGTCACAAAGAAAGAGGATCTTGCCTTTATTGAGAGAGATGACTTCCAGAATTATTTAACGCCAATACAATGCCGTAAAGTCATCCAGGCCTTCAAACAAAAAGGTAAGAAAAAAAGCCATGTAAAATATTTTATCAGGCATCTGTAGATAAAGCTTAAAATAATTTTTTTCAGAGGTTTCAAACAGTTTTCACATTGATTTTAAACCAGTGTCTCTAAATTCAAGTCCATGGGACCCACCTCCCAAAATCTTTTAGATGTTTGCCTATTAAACACGTCTGAAAGTGGAAGAGTTGAATCAAGTGTCAGGCTTTAGTAAGATGTCTAAAACATTCCGGTAGGTGGGTCCCCATGACTTGACTAGAGAAAAACTGACTTAAAGTACTGGATTATCAACATAAAGTCGCTAAAATGATTGCACACTAAATTATATTTTTCTCAAGCTCAACAGATTGAAAAATGTCTACTTTTACATTATTAAAAAAAAGCAAAAAAAACACACGTGAGAATCACTAATAAAGCCATCTTACGTTCTCTTATGTTTAAACTGAACATGCAGTGAATAGAATTAACTTGTAAATATCTGTTAATGTATTCTTTCTCTTTAAAGAACCGAATGGTAGTGTGGACAGAAATGAACAGACAACACCCTTGTCATCCGTGGATCCAAGACTGACAGATGGGCATGCTAACTTAACACTTCCTCAGACACAAACCCGCTCTCCTGGACTGTCTTTGACAAAAACACAAAATTCATGGATCAGCCAGTTCGAGATTCCTTGGGACAAGATGCCTGCTTCACTCTCACAGACACTGTTAAGAGGACAGAGGGCTAACCCAGCAGACAGAAGAGCCATGGTGAGAACTGTGGTAGCTGCCATGCAGAAACATTGTACAAATCCCAACAGGGCTGCCTGTATAGAGATAGCCAAAAGGATTGTGTCAACATATCCTTCAACTTTTGCAGACAAAACTGAGGAAGGTGAACAGTTGGGTGTGGGTTACTTTTCACTTGTTAATCAACTTAAAATAAGAGTTGAACACGTCAACCGCAACAATGTAACTGACCGAATACGGAGACCAACGACAGTACCGAAAACTAGTGATGTTTCTACCACCAAAACAGTACGGTGTAAAGTAGACAGCTATGGCTGCACAAATTGGCAGCCAAAATGTCTCCCAGAAGGAGAGACAGTCGACTCTTTGGAAGAAAGACGAAAAAATATGGTAGCCATATTTCAGTCTGCTGGCCCCAGAGCTGCAGACATGCCAGATATTGACAGTTCAATGAGTTTGACATACATATATCAACGTCACATGATAAACAGCTGTCCTCCCCCGAGTATGAATCAGATTGAAGAACAGTGGCCTTTCCTTTTTACAAAAAGAGGACTTTGTGCTCATTTCAAAACTCTCACAGGTATTAATATCTGTGATCGAGTAGGAGAGGCTCTTCAAACCAAGGGAAAGAGGATCAAAAATTTCTTCCTAAGACAGACACAAAACGGAGAGATTCGGGGTCTTCTACAGGACATTGAGAAGGAAACAACAGCCATGCAGCAGAACCGGACCGGCATAGCAGCAGTGCTTCTTTTGATGAAGCATTTCCAGGAGAAAGAGGACTCCACCTTCATTTTGACTGATGTAAGTATATAGAGAACAGACTTCTTGTGAATTACATAAAAAAAATTTTTGTTATTTGTTTAGGCTGTATTTTAAGCATGTTGTATTTTTGTGTGTTACCTTGTGGCTTACCTATAATTTTAAGAAGATTAAAAACAAGGCAAAATACTAAGTAAGATGCATACAGATGCATTTACTAGAGTGGGGTAAATCTCTTTAAAAAGTAATTTTGCTTATCTAGAACAGTAAATGCATCTTGACTTGAGAATTTTCTGATATTTGACTAAAAACAAGACAAAGATATAAATGGATAAACCTTTTTTTCAGTGAAGGGTTTTTCATTTGGGTATGTCTTTTAAAAGAGTAATTTGTACTTGTTTTTCAGGGAACACATTTCTTTCTTCAGTGAAGTGGATGGTGAGCATTGAGGGAAAGGTGGCCTATGTTTTGGACGCACACTTGGGATTTGCAGATGCCTTATCTGTATTCTTTGGCTGCTTCTACGTTTTTAACATAGAATACCAGGAGCCTGCATGTGCGACACTGGAACTCCTACAACGGTAAGTACATCTCTTTGTTTCTCAATATATTGCTGTTAGTTCAAACGTACAAATCTGTTTTTCCCCCTTCTTTGTAGCCTTATAGAGGGTTTTATTTATCTTTGTAAACTATTTTAAGAAAGTTTACCTTTTTGTTATGTGATGGCAGCAGTAATCATTTATGCTAAATCTCATTAAAAAAATCTGCATCGCTAGAGACAACACGGAGTAAGTTTTAAAATCAATTTTTGTTCTCTGTGTAATAACCCCTATACTTTAATATATGTGTACAGCACCTACTCTATCTCAGTCACCAAACCATGGCCCATATTATCATAACACAGTTTGAGCAGACCATGTGGCCATAGTGCAGTGATTAGAGTAAATCTACTGGGTATGACAGTTCTCAATAAAAATCAGCATTAAGTTAAATATTTTAACTGTCCATGTATTAAATGTGTTTTCCATTTTTACCCCGATTTATGTTGCCTCAAGATTTCTTGTGCGGATTAATCCAGAGGAAGGAACCAAATGCACAGCGACAACTGGAGTGAGCCGCAAAACAGGAGAAGTAGTTAAGAGGAAGATAACTGTCATCAACAACAGAGTGTCATCCTTCCTTCGCCAACTTACCGAGTTTGAGTGGAAGAACTTGGATTAGGTGAGATGCTTTTCAGTAGGTGGGAATACCTAACTAAAACAAGTGCAGTCTAATCTGTCTTGCCATAAACCCATCACAAAGGTTACAGTGTTTTTATTGAAACATTTACAGTGCATGCATAATTATAAGACACATTGATCTTCTGGTCATATTTTTTCCCAAAACACTTTTACTAATTCCAAACTCATTTATAATTAATTAATCATATAATTTAGAATTTATTAAAATAAATAGTAATTAAGATTGATGTGGTTGGCAAAATGCGCTTGCAAAAAAATATGACTAGAATATAAAGGTGCAGATGTAAACATGTAGATGTAAGATATTTAGGATATTTACTTACAGGGGTGGTTCACAAAAATGAAAGTTCTTTATTTCTTAATTATTAAAAAGATATTTTTGATGACATCTGAGAGCTTTCTTACACTGCAAAGACAGCAACGGAACTGCCAAAGCACAGAAAGGTAGTAAGGAATAAACCACTGATGACACATGGACTACTTTAACAATGTCCTCACTACATTTCTTTCTAGGCCGTGGTAGTTGCTCTCTGTGCTGGGTGAGAAAGTTCTCAGATTTCATCAAAAATATCTTAAATTGCGTTCTGAAGACTTACAGCTTTGAAACGACATAAGGGGGAGTTATTAATAAAAGAATTTTCCTTTTTGGCTAAACTGTCACTTTAAATTCTAAAATGTGTAAAATAACTTGTGTGTATAATAATAATCTTAATTCATCTAATGAACATCTTTTACTTTTATTTTTGCCAACAGGACTTTAGATGGATATCTTCCATACAAGGTGGCAGATTTGGAAGAGAGACTTTTTCTGTGTGTGCATGTTTTGGGTTTGATGTTGCTTTTTATTCACACAGACACATATGGACACATTATAAAAACAGGAGGGATTTAAATGCCCCTTTTTGCTGATTGGTCAGCTTCTGCAGTTCAGCACATCAAAATATGATTGAGATGCAAACTGCTGCCCAACCAACACAGGAATAGGAGACTTTCATAGAAGTAAAAACTTGCCATTTTGGTTGTTTCTCAC
>JAUCMT010000154.1:9665893-9692074 GCA_032357475.1 Enteromius thamalakanensis | reverse complement strand
TTAAACCTGCTGCAGTCTGCCAGTGTTGTTAAAATAAAACCACAGAAGACAACTAATAATAAAACTATCACTCACTGCTCTTGATTGAATAACTTTTGTAACTTTATTGCTAATTAATTTATAGCTGTATTTCATGTGTACAGCGAGGACTATTTTTATATTGATATTGTTATTTTACATTTGATTATTTAGTTTCTTTAGTATTTTTTTGTTTTTTGTTGATGATGATATTCTTTGATCATTTATTTATGATAATGTTTACATGCAGATTGTTTTAAGTTAATTTAAAGCAAATTAAATATTTAAAAAATGGCTTAGAAGATACTGAATGTTGAATGTTTAAAGATTTTAAAAAATCAGTTTACAGTATACTGGTAATTGATGAAACTGACCTTTATTCATGTTACTTAGCAAAAAGCACCTGTAAACAAATATAATATGAAAATATATTTATGATGTTTGTACATTTGGGGATTCGTTATGAAATTGTTACAATATAAAATGCATTTTAAATTTCATGTCCGCTTCATTGCAATAAAAACAGAAAAATGTGTTTACTTAATTGTTTTTTATTTAAATTAATTTCCAGAATTTGTTCATACATATATAATCATACATATTTGATGTATTTTAATTTATCTATGTACTTATTTACAATAAAAATGTTCTAAGAGTGCACCATAAACGGCCTGTTCTGTTGTAACTCTATGGCGCTGCTGCAGTCGGCGCTATCTTCCGGGAACTATTGAACGCCCCATGAACCGCCATTGCTGTAAAAAAAAAAGGTCCATTGGCGTCAATGGAGTTGTCGCAACTCTCTCTCTCTCTATGGCTCTGATAATTGCCAGCTCTGTACTGCGACTGCCACCTAGTGGTATCTGTCTTATACTCATGCCTGTCTTGTCTTTCAGTGAATGTGTGTGTGTTTCAGTGATGCTAAAAACCGCGGAAAATGAGTCTCAAAATCCAAATGAACCGAAGAGGATCGACTCGAGCAAGAAATCAATAAATGCATGCGCGGATTCCCTTTCGCACGCGCAAATGATGACATTTTAATAGAAAAATAGAACATTTATACTCACAAAATTACTTTGAACCCAGGACAATAATTTAATTCATAATTCTGCAGACACTATTTATACACCATTTGTTTCAGTGTAGAAACGCACATTTGCAAGTTTTTCCAAATCGTCCACCTGTTAATAGTTTGCAGTGAGCCTTGTGTGTAGGTAGTTGTGTGTGTGTGTTGTGAAAAGCTGTAAAAAGGCGAAAATCCAAATGAACCGAACAAGATCGACTCAAACAAAACTTAAATAAATGAACGCGCGTCACCTGATTCACAAATGCACAGATTCCTTTTTTGCATGCGCAATTTATGATATATTAATGTAGAACAGAGCAGTTTTATTCGCAAACATGTCTTTATTTGTACACATCGCTGTACAAGCATTTAATCCTTAATGTACACATACTCAAATTGAAAGGTATTTGTGTGTTTGTAATAAGAAGCATGCATTCAATTTATGTAGCGCATGGATAATTGTGCGTGCATCTATTAATCACTTTGAGTCTAAAATCATTCCATGGCTAGAGAAAACCAGAGAAAGACGATACAGGCAGGGAGGATTTTAACACATACTGCGGTTTAACCAAACAGTCCAAAACTTGTTGATAGCCTTTGAGACACTACTTCACATTCCTCGGTGTCAGTATACGCTTGATGTATGCACAACGAAGAACCATTCTGAGAAAGACTCACCCTGCAGAACCGACCTGATTGTGGAGCGGGAATAAATTCAACGTGTTAAAACATGCAGACCAGGGATTGTACTGTGTGCGTGCATTTGCAAAAAATTTGCAAAAATTACAAAGATCACCATCCAGCGAAGCAACTCAGAGAAACTTAAGAAACTCACAAAGAGAAGTGAAACTTTTAGCCTACTTGACCGCGACACAGAAATAGCTCAGCCTTATTGCTAAATCTTAGTGAATCAGTACCTATCATCCTCATCCGTGTGTGTGTGTGTGTGTTTAGTGTTTGAACAGTAAATAGTTTAACAATAAATTGTGTTTCATTATTAAGAATCATTTGCCTTGTGCATTGTGTTTTGGAGATCCTGAGCTACCCTTCCCCTAGACTGAAAGAAACATTAAACGTTTGTATTAATTCGCTGATCACGAGTTAAGTAGCTAAACTGTTTAAAATACACTAGTTGTGCTAAAAGCTGGACGTATTGGTCAATAGAGTGTATTTCATATTTCAAATGCAGGATAACCATATTTAAATGATATCTGGTGATTTACATAGACTAAGCAAAGATCTAATTAAAAGTAAGATTATTCCCCAAAATGAATGAATAAAGTAATTTGTTAATTAATTCTATTTTCTTACAGTGTGTACTCAGGTAGTTGCCACAAACATTACAACTTGTTAAGCTTAAAACTATACCATACATAAAAGTAAACTAAAAATATCCTTAACCAAAATTTCAAATATGATATTTTTGATGCATTAAATACCTGAAAAGTAGCTGATGAATCAATCGCTTGGATGGGAAGCTTTTACAATGCTTTTGTAGAGACAAAATGAATCATATGCAACTGATTGCACAACAAAGTGCAGCCCACTTCCACAGTGATGCATTCAAAAGATTCTAAGTTATCTTTCTCTTCTGCTGTGTTGCTTGTTGCCAAGTCCCTGGTTTTTCAGCAGATTTGGTCTGTTTCATTATGTTGCTGTGGGGGTGGGAGTCTGAGTATTTGTGTATAGCTCAAGTCTCCACTTGTTCCTCAGTGTAATCAATGTGTGTGTGCTTACACAACAAGTTTTTCTCAGGAAATGGTCTGGTTCTAATACGCAGACCTGGCAACCATAACAGTAAGTCAAACCTACTAGCTGTTTCTTCCTGAGACCGGATGCTCTACCTACCGTTACTCATACAACCCCACAAACTATTTGCATTAAAAAAATTTGTGTGTGAAGAAAAACAGATCATAAGCATCTGACATTTGAAATTGTATTGAATCACAGAAGCAACAAGAGCCTTTTTTTTCAACAGGATAACTTATTCTTTATTGAATTTCCTTCGTGGATTCCATAGAACAATACAACAGAATTTCTGGATAATTTTGGTGATTGAGTTTTCAGCATGGTCATAACCATTTTCATCAATATCTTCATAAACGCTAAGAATATATCATACACATTAAATACAGCACAACCCAAAGGCATCGAGAGTTTCACAAGACATATCAAACACCACTAACAACGGAGAAGTTGAGTAGCATATTCATTTGGAAGAGGGGAAGAGTGGGCCAGAGCAGAGAATGGAAGAGAAAGAGAGAGAAAGAGAAAGAGAATGAGGGAGGGAGAGACACGCTAATACATTTAGCAGGCCGATGGCCTTCTACCCAAAAGCGAAACCTGGTTGTCCTCAAAGTCGCAGGCAAATTAAATAGTCTGAAAAAATATCAAATAGATAGTTATAAGTCTGGGTAAGCTTGCATTATGAGCATCTGATCATGCAATAATATAAAGGATCTCATCATAACAACGTCTGCTGCATCAGCCCTAAATGAAACGATGATCAACTCTGGGCAAAAACGAATCCGGTGCATTTACTAGATTAATACGATTTTTACTCAGCATCCTTGCATCTGAAAGTGTGAGACTTTAGAATATATTGTTTGAATTCTATACAAAACAATAATTTTATTGCATCAGTTAACCTGCCATGAACATGGTTCAATTTATACATTTTGTAGCTAATTTAAATGACCCCCTTGATTCCAGCCGAGAGCTATCACATACACCAGTTATGTCTGATCATCTGCATTTCAAATGATTGATCAAGCTGAAAAATAATCTAAACCGGCATTCCTGTGATCATGGAAATTTCACATTATAGCAGTTCATGATATCGGTTAAAGAATGAGCAGGTACTTTATATATATTTTTATATGTACATCTGAAAATATACCTCAATATCGCAGGCTTAAATCCTGTGATATTGCATATGCTTTTGACAGAGGGAAATGAGAAAATATTGATGAAATCGAACTGGCACGTATATCTACATTACTGACATCTCAACACACAGGATTGATTCTCTCTATCCGGTGCTCACACGACACAAACAAAACCCCAGTCCATATATATATATATATTTATATATATATTTATATATCTATTTTTAGCATCCTCTAACTTGAACAGCACTACATCAACACAGCACTCAGATGCATTGTGTCATGAACAACCACGCTAATTCTGCACTGAGAACGCATGTGCTTTTCATAAGACAAAGATTTGAAAGAGAGAGAACTAAACAGAGTCAACATTGTCAGTCAGGAAATGAGAAATACTTTAAGATACCCTTGACCGTTTTGCTTGCTGGTTGAAGTAATGTGGTCCCTCCATGAGTTTGGGAATGATTCTGCCCACAGTAGCCCCCACCGCCTCAGTCTCAGTCACATCAGTGCTCCATCCCACCCATGAAGAAATAAAATACAACAAAATACCAAATAAAAGGGGTCAACATAGAAATGGAACAAAGTGTACCAAACCACGACCCACCAGAGGTAAACATTTTCAAGGAACAAATTCTGTGGGGCTTCGTGAACTTTTTCACATTATTATTATAATATTATAATCATTATATTTATTTAAGATCTTTAAATTGAACTAGACTACAGTGGAATAATCCCATACATATCTTTAGGAAATATTTATATATATATATTCATTAATAATGATATCTATACAGCACAGACAAATACATTCTCTCAAGATAAGCATTATCGTCAACATTATGAATTCAAAATTCATATAGCAATAGGATTCATATACTTTTTCATATTTTGGTACCGTATTCAAGTGTTTTAAAATTTGATCAAACTTTTTTAGTTGTATACATCACAATAATCAACAGCACATTAAAATTCCTCCGCTCAAAGTCCCCCTTCCCATCTATATGTGATTTTGGATTAGACCCCTTCCCCTCCCTCCCTCCCTCCCGCCCCTCTTATCTTTCACAGACGTAAGCACAGACGCACAAACAGGGAGAAGTGTGGGGTTGTGGGTAGGGTTCAGGCACCACACTGCTAGAGTCACACCATCAACTTCTTTCTGTGGAAAGACAGCGAGACACAGCATTTGAGATTAAGCCGATTAAGAAGAAAAAGCCAGCCTTGTATTATTAAAGATCAGCCAATCTTAAACCATCAATATTAAAGTTTCACATCTCCACTCACCAGCCATCTCCTGCTCCTCAGATATTTCTTCGCTCACATCTGGTTGGAAAAGGAGGTGGGTGCCCCCTGCTGGTCATATCCACCCTGTCCGTATTCTCCACCTTGATTGTAGCCTTGCTGGCTGTAATCGGGCTGGTAGCCTCCCTGGGAGCCGGCGTACGGGTCCTGCTGCCCATATCCTCCCTGCCCGTAGGAATCAGGGGCAGGCTGCTTCTCCTGGGCGGGCTGTTGGCGCATAAATGGTGCAATGATCCCAGTCTCCTTGAATACAAACCACAGGTTACCCGTCCACAAGATCAGGTTGAGGAAGCCAAAGACCTGGAGAGAAAAGTATTGTATTTAAAAGTTTGTTCAAATTACAAGAGAGACACTGAAAGACAAGGGAATTTCCTGTATGCCCAAGCAGAACTGACTCACCACAGAAGTATTAAGACCAGACATGATGGGGTCGTAAACTTCACGGCAGTGGTTGCCTTCCTGTTCACAAGCGGGGACCAGATCTAGAACCTTCTCTGGGTCTGTAGCTGTCTTGACATCAGACAAGCCCTTCGCCCATGCTGCCGAGCTCACCAGCCACATGAAGGTGAATACACACGTCACACCAAAATCCTGCAATCAAATTATTTATATAGAATTATACATAAATATATAGGTAGTATTGTATAAGATACTGAGCTGCCACATTGCATCAATATTTCACCCAAATTTGTCCAAAAGGGTCTGTTTACACACACTCATGTCATTATAAAGTCAATGCTAAAATAAAGTTTGTTGTTCATTGTAACCAGTAAGGGACAATAAGAAAAAACAAACACCAAAAGTAATCTGTCAAGGTCATAACTAAAGTCAAACCTTCATTTATATAGCGTTTTAAACAATACAGACTGCATCAAAGCAACTTTCCAGTATCAAATAGGACAACAGTGTCAATAATGTAAAATGAACGCTTTTAGTTAAAGGCATTTCATAATGGAATTCAGTGAAGAAAGAAAAAAAAGACAATGCATTTGAGTTATTCACAAATAATTTGCAAATACGCACATATTCACTCTTATTTTATGCCTTAACATGTCAAAAATGCAAAACGTTTCTTGAAAACGTACACAAATCATGTAAATTAAACCATATTTCCAATTCAAACCAGATATTTTTACGAAAAAAGTCTTTTGACGAAGGATATTGCTTTTGGTAGTTTATAATTCAACGTTAAAACTGAAGCTTGGTGCAGGAATTCACACTGAGGCGGACCAGACTAAAAACTTTGCTTTTAAACCTTTTCATAAAAACTGAGCGCTAACTAATGAATAGCAGCAAAGCAGTACAAGAACTTCAAATAATTGGCGGGCCAGTTTGGCTATTTGTAACTATACTGGTCCCTTTCAGTGGTCCAGGGTGAGTAAATAATAGCAGCTGCTTTTGCAACCTTTTAACAAACTGCTACCTTAGAGCTTATATTCCTTAGAAGAAAACTTACAATCAGCGGTCCTTTATTGTTCTCGCGGTATTTCTCAAAGGCAAAGACATAAACGCTGAGAGCTGCCATGGAATACAGGAATGCAAAAACGGCTATGGTGACGAAGAACTCTGCTGAGGATGAGTAATCCCCAACCAGGAAGAAACGCTCAGTCTGGCCATTCTTGCAGGCAGGGGCATCAAAATACACTTGATGAAGCCTGAGGGAGATACATGGGAACAGGGTTGAGAACAATAATATGTTCAGTTGGAAGCTTTACACGTTTAGCACATTATGTGCTCAGAAGCAAGACTTTTGACTGTCCCATTGACTGCCAAGTAAACAACACTGTCAAGGTCCAGAAAAGTACGAAAGACATCATGAGAATAGCCATCTGCCATCGGTGGTTCAACCGTAATGTTATGAAGCGACGAGAATACTTTTCTGGACCTCGACAGTATTTATTACTTGGGAGTCAATGGGTTTTCCTCCAAAATATGCTCCAAGGACTAACAAACGTTTACGGTTTTGAAACAACATGGGGTTAAGTGATATGACAAAATTTTCACTTTGGGATGGAGTAACCCTTTAAACCAGCTCATGACCAACTAAGGTCCAGCTTAAACCAGCTCAAACCAGCTTCCATGCTTCAAAACGTACTTAACCAGCATATGCTGTTTTTTTCACCAGGAAAACGATTAAACATAAATGTTTACATTTACAGAATTTAATCAAGACATTCATAATATTAATAAGATATAACAAGGTGCTATAAAATATTATATTTACAACAGTAGTAAAAAAAGAAACATAAAAGAGTTTTACATACTGCACTGTAGTTGTGTTTATATTTTAGGAAGTGTGATATCAGGGGATGCTGACAATTTGATGCATAGTAAATAAAAAAAATACATCTGGGATCTAGGAATCATTTTAATACCCTGCCAAGCAAAACACCAAAGGGACTGACACTCTACTGCACTAAAAGCTGTTCCTAAAAAGGCAAATCCATATGAATTAACAAGTATAACCTTGATATTGTCACACTGGTCTAAAAAGACAGAAGTACCTGAAGGGATACTCAAAATCCACGTCTATTTTCAGGTCACTGTCTGATCTGTTTCTGCACTCCACGCTCATCCTGAAGGAGCCGGAGTAACTCCCACAGGTGGAGAATGCAAAGATGGCAAACACCTGAAAAAGAGGTTTACATTTATGGATTTGATAGATGTTTAAATTTGATCAGTTCATGCATTCATGAAAAAAGCCCATGACCTTGCCATTGTTAGCACCTTCTCTTTGCTAACATCTCTGTTTGAGCTACAGGAAAAGCAAGTCTCATGAAAAGCACATTTGAGCTGCAGGAAAGTGTTTCACATATTTTAGTGACTAGAAGGTTGTTTTGAAATCTAAGGTCAAGATTTGCCACTGAAAAAAAGCCTGACTGCTTTCTATACATTTTCATCTTTAAAGACTGCTGCAAATGCGATAATGTCATATTTTACATATACACTGTTAAACGTAGGAGGTGTATGAATGCAATTAAAATACAGACTAAATGAACCAAATGAAGGCATCTTTCAACATGTGACACCAGCATCCTGACATGGACATAAGCACATTATTTTTCCTTTCAGGATTTAGAGTAGAGATTACTTATGGACCTTGCCTGGTGGAGGGACTGAATGGAGAATGAAGCTATTAAATTTCACTGAGATACTCTGCCATCTGTCATATAGCTGAGCTGTGCTCTGTTATGAACCCAGGGAACATCACAGAAGACCAAAACAATAGGCAAACACCAAGCCACAGTAAACCATGCTAAACAAAGGCAGACCAAACAAGTCAAACGAGGCCAAGAGAACAAAAACATCTAAAGAACGACGATAGCCAACTGAGTAACCTAACCATAACAATGCATACGAATGCAGTTATTGTAGAAACAAAGCAAAGCGCTATCATAACTTGTGTTGAAAAAACAAATCACATTAGCTACCCACCAGACCAGACAAGATCCAAAAGAGACTATTAAATAATTAGTCAGGCTACACACTACACAATACAGACCAAACAAATCTGATCAAATCTAACAAAATCAGATCAGCTCACATTACCAAGCCAAGAAAAGACCGATCCCAGACAGAAACCCACCCAAATGAACTAAACTGAGTTTTGTGGTTAAGTAAATCAATTAATCTGAGCAAACGTATCAAAAGTGAGCTTATTAAATAGGTTATTATACACAAAAGGTGATTTAGAGAATTATAAATGCCTTGTATGGCCAAACTGTTCTGTATTATTTAAATAAATAGATAAATTATCTTGAATTATCTGAATGATGCTTGTTCTAGTATAAGAGAGTGTACAGACAGGATACAAAGGTGGTCTTGTTTTACATTTTACTACAAAGTCTGTTATTTGATACCATGTTCTGATTGTACAAAGTGTAGAAGCTCTTTGTGACCAATAGAGGGCACTAATACTCTGCAATTGTGCGTGTTCTCCCACGTGCGTCTACTGTAGGTAAAGGTGCGTTTGATTTATTAAAATGATACCAGTTATCTCTACTTTGGTCATTTGACTTTTGGTCATCTTTTCAGCTGCGATTGCGTGTAGTCTATGAACTGGCTTTGCCTGAATGAACGCAGTACACAACAGCTGCAAAATTATACTGGACTTTAAAAAAATGTATAATATAAAACAGGAACAGTACAAATGCCTGTGGGGGGAAAAATATCCTTAATTGTTCTGCTAGGTTACTTCAAAAGTGAAATGGAAATTGTGATGCTATTTAACATAAAAGAATTCAATATAATGTAGTAAAATATGTCATTATATGTGTATTTGTATGAGCAGATGTTACAGGCCTGCCCAAATGTTATGTATAACTTATTAAATAGGTTTAATAAGCTCATCTGCTGCCAGTTTATTTACAAGTAATTTAGATTTAAAGCACACGCATTATGTTATCATTATATTAAACCTTTTGTGATGTAACATAGTAAGCTTTAAGTAAAATGGAAACCAGTTACAGCTTCTAATTCAGCTAAGTCAAAGTCACCTTAAGGCTACAATCTTTGGCCCAACTGAGGAAATTATTGACCATATAGAAACCAAAAAGAAAAACAACATAATTTGAGCTGCAACAGACTGTGTATTGTGCAGGAAGTGTTAAGTCTACTGGTGTTGAATGCTTCCGTATGTATGCATGTTTGATTGACAGGTTTTACATAGATATCAGGAGCCTGATTTCACCGAGTACAACATGTTCCTGAATCGACATCCTTGTTTGGCTAATCCTGGAACAACATTCTAATCAACCAATCAGAATTGAGGGATCGGGGTAGAGCTTGGGTATTTAATTTTGGACCGTGATGCTGATCCAGGAACATGTCTTACTCGGCAAAATCACAGCGCCCCAGCTATAATACATGATGGACATTTGTGTTTTCCAGTTCTAAATAATTTAATGTCTGAAGTTCATTTATGGACTAAATGAATAGCCCACCATCTTATATTGCTTATATATAAAAAAATTAATTAGAACTTACCCATTCTAAGGCTTTGATGAAACCCAATGGGACTTTCAGCACCCTGAACTGCCCATTGGCAACCAACTGTCAGGAAAAAAAAACAAAAACGTCACACAAACAGGTAGAAATACAGACAGACATACAATAGAGATAGAAAGATAGTTCTGGATGATTAAAGTATTATGGATGATGTGTCTTCACCATGACTCATAAACAGGGCCCTTCGCTTATATGAGAGCCAATATATTTTGAAGCGATTGTGAAACCTACGCATAGCATCTGCTGCTATACCGTAAAGCCAGAGTCATAAAAACTAAAGAAAAACCCTTGTCAAAGCAGCAGAAGGAAACGAAAATATTGTTTCAAGACAGAAATTCTTCATATCTCTGAAGCCGAAAGCAAAGGAAGGGAAGGTGAGTCTCGAGGACATTGAAGCATCGCCTGCGCGCGTCACCGCCATCTCCAAGCCCCAGAGCTTCTGAACAGCAAGCGACAGATTTCTGAAACCATTTCGCACACGAAAATCGAAAAACACGATGGCTCTAGCAATCTGGAAAACACAAGGCCCTTAATTGAGGACAAATATAATAAATGTGGAGCTTAATGTGACCGTTTTCTGCCTCATACAGGACGGCATTATTATAATATTTGGAAATATTTGCTCATTAAACCTGTGGTATGTGATACTGGTTTTATTCGGACATAATGACGTAGGAAGGTGCGGTTTTACACGACACCATTGTTTGCCCGTGAGGATGGTCCTCCTTTAAACACCATGCAAATAAATAAATAAACCAATCCATTAATGCGACGATTTAGATCTCCTCTTTAAGCGACTTAATTATTCATTGCAATATATAATACTGGCCTAAACATTGCATTCCCTTGCAAAAATGTGCATCAGACAATGTTCTGTAAATATAAGCATCATCTAATATATGATTGTGTGCCATATTCAGTAGATGCGGATTTCTCGATCCTGCCTATATTTCCTAATATTATTAAATTAATTATTAATAACAATAAAACAGAAGGGCCTGCGCTTGTAGTTGAAAGTCACACAGTCACAGTATTGGGATGGAAGTCAGCTGCCATTTTAAAGCGTATCTACGAGCGCATCTGCATGTGATAAAGGGCCTCATGCACTCGCTTTGGTTTAATATTACGCTTTTGCAATAAACCTAATTGTAAAATGAAACAATATAATTTAATAGCATTCCAATAAACGCGCATTTATTAAATGTGTAATTACTGCACGTATTACAACCCTCTACAAATACGTCTAACGTTAGCAAATCGAGTGCTTCATCAGATCCGTATAAACTAATACACAGAAAACATAATGTAAAGCTTGTGTTAAAAACGAAAATATAGGATGCCGCGGAGGAAATCTCGTTGAAATACTGTATCAGTGAACAGACGGACAGCATCAGCAGGGCACCTCTCCCTATAAGAATTTTCCACCATCATTTCTAAGCGCGTCTTTATCGTATACAACGAATGCCTGAGTGAAAGACAAACAAAAAACACATACATATAAACACAGCAATAATATGCTGAATACGCCGAATGCCCTACCTGATTTACAATATCCATGTTAGTCGCCTGCTTGTAGAAAGGAGAAACAGCTATAACCGGGGGAGGCGAGTGATGGAAGCGGAACAGCCCACGGAGGGGGAGGGAATATCGACAGAACAGCAGCTTCAGTTGCGTCACTCACGCGCTTAGAAAAAGCGAAGGCGTTTTTTGGTGCGCAAACTAAGCGGGATGAACCGACCGACTGTGATCGTTCCAGAGCAATGAGATCATCAACCTGTCACCGTTCACGTGCTTCTTTTAACTGTATCTTCAGTGATGTTCTCAAATCTGATATTTCCTCTTCAAATGAGTTGTTGTTTCGATGGCAGGATGCTCGCGCTGCAGAAGCAGTGAATTATGAATGTGATCGATCAATGAACACTAGATCCGGCCGCCGCTAAGCGTTGAGATTCAATTAAGTCGTTTCATTTTGCAATGGTTCAGTGGAACTTTAAGATGCCATTTGGGAAATAATAACTATTCATGAGAGTCTTCTACAACATCAACATCTAAAACATCACGGTTAATGAATAACTTTAGGTAGCCTATACACAAGAATGATGTATAGAGCTGTGTGGATGTTCTGGAGAGACAGTTACTAGCTTTACTTATTATACTGGGCTAAGGAAGACGGCATTCTGTAGGCCTTCATATTTTTTTCAATCTTGGTCAAATTTCATAATAAACCCATACAACATTTATTAAGATTTTAATAAATCTACACATGCACAACAGACAATGTTCTCCTTGTGGGAAGTAACCATACAGAGTTGGACTGACAATGATGACTCATACACTATTTTTAGAGTTGGGGGAAAAATAGGCCTAAACACCCGTTTAATAAAGAAATGCTAAAACATGAAAATATTTCTGAAATCTCAGCACAATCACAATCACAATAGACTATGCTGCTGTGAGAATTAAATAGTTTTTAAAAAATACCAATTCTATATGTTTAATGTTATATGTTTAATAATATTATTAATTAAATAACATTTTGTTATGATATATACACAATTTTGTAATATGACATGTTGTATTATTGTTGTATAATATCTAGAGTTTTTGGTGTGATAAATAACATGATAAATATTCTCTCTTAGAACTATAAGCACATAAAGGCAGAATCACGATAAAGTATATTTTTCATCACTCCCTACTTGCTTCTTTTAAAGCCCAAAGGCCTGCAGCTGTTCTTCTCATTGCTAAATAAAAACTCTAATTAGAGGTTCTCTATGTATGTTATGAAAGTGTCTCAATGGCAGAACTCATATCCCTGACCTCACTCTCGTAAATGAAGCTGAGAAATGCTTCATTTTGATGAAGAAGTAATGATGCAGAACATTCTTCGTAGATCGAGATGTCTGGACGAAGAGGACAGTTGTGCTTGAAGGCCAGTATAGGGCTAAAGAAAGTGTCCTTCCCCACAATGCACCACTATAATTGAAGTCAGCAGCCTGCAAAGTGGCCTGGTCTCAAATCAGTGCACAATTCAATGCATCAACAGAGCTTAAAGTATATATAAAAAACAAGTTAAAAGAAAAAGTGGTGTGGTGTGCAGGGGCACATAATGCACAGGCTTCAAGAGGCCCACACTGGCTACAGAGAATATACTGTATACTTAAGAAAAAAAAAAGTATAATAATAATAATAATAATAATAATTATTATTATTATTATTACATATATATATATATATATATATATATATATATATATATTGTTTATTTTATTTTATTTATTTATTTATTTTTTTCAGCAGTGACAACAGGTCTAAATAAACCCACACACTTCTGGCAAAGAGTTAACTTGCATATTTACTTATATCCAAGCAATCCAGAACAGGGTTGTGATTGTTAACTGGCATATTGAAAAAAATAAATCTAAATTTGACAAACTAAAAATACATTTTATGAGTTACGGGGGCTACTAAACTGCTGTAGAAAAGGGCCTCTGGTTATCTTAAGGCACCCCTGGTGGTGTGTAAACTGAATCCTAATCATACAGTCTTACATCTTCCACAGTTTGAGCTAAGAGAGACATCTGGTTGTCTTAAAACCTTGTCAAATTAATTTGACAGAAAACAGTAAATATTAAGCATATCTTTCCTCTTGCCAAACAATTCTGGCACATATCTAACACACATACAATATAAAGCAACCCAGAGCAACTTGAACCCAATGTTCCCAGCTCCAGAAGTTGATGCCTTATTAGGCCACTGGGTTTTGACACGATTTGCTGCATTTTGTATTACAAAATGGGTTTGCAAAAAAAGCTTTCCCACAAAAAGTTAAGTTTTTCCCAATTGAAAATTACTGTGATTCTCCTGATATTATAAAAACAACAGATTGCAATGAGTGGAAATGTTTCATCTTTATATTTGTTTACAAACATAATTCAGAATTTAATAAACTCTCATTCAATCTCACAAATAAATCTTCAGCTAATGTAATATTCCATGTGAAGTTGTTGTTGTGTTAATATTGCTCTGTATATTTATGCTAACAAAGTAAAAGTTTTAGGGAAGAGAGCAAATGTTGGGGATTACAGAGATGTGGTATGACAGACATGTTCACAACAGTCTGTGGCCATTTTTTTTTTTTAATGTTCAGTAATTTTTATTTTTACTGTATGAGACCCATGAATAGGGCACATTGTCCTCCTTCTGAATAGATCACTGTTTCTGTGGCTGTTCTAAGGGTATGATAAGTAAAAGGAATCTGACAAGACTAAAGTGGCTATAGGCATATCAACAACATTTCAAAATCAATCTGAATAAAAAATGAAAACAAACAATGAAACGATAATAACAAAATACAAAATTAAACAACTCGTTTTTTTATTTTATTGTCTTAAAAATGTCCTTGAAATTCCTGCCAGGCTCTGTGCAACCTACAAGTAATTTGTTTCTTCTTAACATTGTGTTTTTTGCTCCAATATCACATTTTATTTCAAAATTGAACTTTAAGATGGAATTGGAAAAAAGACCACTTAAAGATTGAATGCATATTCAAAGATGATAATGCAACACTTGAATCTATCATGGAAACTGTGGAAAAAATACACATATACACAAAATTTGAGACAAACCTGTAAAATGTTTAAAAGTGTTAATATTTCAGTTATTTATTTAAAAAGGTTAAATTTTTTATTTAAATTATTTGAAATATTGCATATATTTTAGGTAGCAGAATCCCTCTGTAAATTACATTTAAAATAAACAGACAAACATAAGAATGATGGAGTAAAAACACATTTACACATATAAAACGTTCAACAAGATAAGCTGTTTATAAAAGAAGTCCTTTCAGAGATCTGAATTTAAAACTGCCGTGATGACAGGGTAAACTGGAGTCTCTTTCACAGATTGAGTAAGAACCGGTCACAATATTTCAGAACTAAACCTTCATTCTCAGCAGAGTCTTTCTGTCACTCAGAGCAGCATAAACAATGTGATTGTTTGGTCAGGATTCGGTTGCCCCACCCTCTGACATCCTGATCAGCTTTTTTTCTGTTATTCAAAAAGATGTAACACAAGTCATCTCATCAGCCAGTTCCTCTTCCTCGTGGCTTCTGATGGGTTCCTCGTCACTGTATACGGGTCCCATGTCTGTGTGGTTCAGAAAGCCTTGACTCTCCCCAGAGCCCCCACGATTGAGGAGGTCACTCGCAGCACTTTCCATCTCATCTATGGTCATGTGACAGGCATCTGCAATCTCACGCTTGGCAAAGGCTACAAATTTTGGGTCCTTGGCATACAATCCTAATCCCTCAGAGATCAAGACCTGAGGAAGGCAAAAAAAAAGAAATCTTAAGTAACTGATTGCACTGGTCGGACTCATATACTGTATATAGATAAAGTAAAGATATTTATAATTTTATTAAAGATTTCTGTTTCTATTTCTATCACAGGAACTAATTACATTTTAAAACATGTACGTATTATTGTATTACATTATATTTTTAAAAATATATTTAATACCATTATTTTACTAGATATTTTTTATTATATGAAGTCCATAGATTAAAAAATATATTTTCAAATATTCGATTTATATCTAAATCAGTTATCAAAATATATTACATCTATTCATTTTGTTATCAAAATATAATTGACGCTGTTACACATCTAACAAAGCAGCATTGCTCATTTTCTGAAGAGCTCCTGTGTTTGCTTAGACGTTGTTAAAGTTGTTTCTGCAATGTTCCCTTGATGTTGATCCCTTGAGTTGTAACATGTTATAATGTTACTGTAATATTGATGTAGTCAAGCTGTAATGTGTCTGTAATGTTATTATTGCAATGTTGCTCTCATGCTCTAGTGTTTCTCTGCTCGTACCGCTTCTACCAGACTGTCAGCGCTGCCTCTCTTCTCACTGTAGTGAGGACTGAGTTGGGTAGGGACTCTGAGGGTGGTGTAGGCTCTATACGGCTGCCCCCCTCCACCCGTCGAGTGTCCCGAGTACCATCCCGAACTGGGATGCCGAACCGAAGCAGGCACTCCGATGGCACCGGCTTTTTTGTCCCAGATGCCTACACTTCCAGCGCCTCCCGCTCCCTCCTCCTCTACAAGGATAAGGGGAGCGTAGAGAAGACGACCCCGTCGAGGTCCGGTATTTGCCCAGGATGCTGTTGAACCCGTGGATGATCTAGTGCTGCTGCGACGAGAATCATAGCTGCCGTATCCCTAAATGCAGAGAAAGAAAAACTCAGATTCAAACTCACTTTCATGATGTCAATATTCAAGGAAGTTACTTTAGTGGACAATTAGGAACTGTGAACTGTGTAAAGAAAAGGTGTTTCTGCAACTACAGGCAAGTTGTAAGTTTAGATCTCAAGTTTGTTTAATTTGATTGCTAAAACTAAGTTCACAGTTACACAATACAACACTTTAGCCCTTAATAAACCTTTTTTTAAAAATGCATTTATTGAGCAAAATATGTAATACATAAAAAGAATTTTCACACAACGTATATTAAGATATATACATTAACATAGCAATTTTTTTGTTTTCATAGTGATTATTATTTAATTAACATTTCAATTGAAAGTCTGGGTCTGGGAAAAGTGTAAAACTATAAAATAAAATGTATTTGTAAAGCAGAATAACAAGTTTATTACCTTTATTTTACAAAATGTAATTATTTTCATGTAATAAAAAAAAGTTGTACTTTATTTTAAGGTGTCCTTGTTACACATATTACATGAACTTACCACTATAATTATGCATAATGACATGCAAGTGACCCTAAGCCAAACCCTAAAGCTTAACCATAACCATATAGTAAAAACATGTCCTTACAGTAAATGTATAACTACACTGTAACAAGGACACATTAAAATAAAGTTCGACCCACACATTTGATAGTGTGTCATGAACAAAAAATGGTATTATGTAACATTACCTGTGAACGTGCTCTGCAGGGCGGGGAGTTCTGATGGTACGTTCCTGGGATGGGCAGATCATCGCTGCTACCTTGCCTTCTTAAACACTGTATGTTAAATGAAGCCTTTCTCCCTGAAAAACAGAAAGTTAAGTAGTTAAATGCACAGATTACTTTTAAGGTTTCATAAAGTTAAGTACAACACTTTATTTCACACACACACACACACACACACACACACACACACACACAGTACTATAAATAATAGTTACTAAATAAATATATCCCAACTGCTGATTTTACCAGTAGGTGTTGCTGGCAGCAGTCGTCTCCGTGCTGTCCTCCTGCCTTCACCATAACTGTTTCCATAATGATTACCATAGACAGGGTGTCTCATAGAGTGCCCATCATACATGTCTCTATGTCCCGGGAACATTGTGCTGTCCTCTGGATAACCATGCCTGAGTGAGGACAAAAAGTTGCGTTATAATCCATAAAGTTATTCAACTTTCAAATAGAATTCATTCATTCAGGCACAGGCAAAACTTTATGAGTACCTTTCTCTAGAGATGACGCTTTCGCTGTCCTCATCTTTTCCATAGAAGCGCTGTTCTCCGGGGTATTCACCACCTTCCTCTCGCCGAGATAGCGGAGAGGAGAATCTATCCCTGGAGTCTCTCCTGAGGGAGAAAAGAGGAGCTCTGCAGTCAGCGGGAGACTGAGAGAAGAGCAGACAGGAACAGAGAAGGGGAAGGGTGGTGCTGCAGACTATGCTGAATGCTTACCTTGGGTACTTGTAGTATGATGGTCTATCAAACAGACAAAAACAGTATGTCAAATAAATGACAGATAAATGACATAATTAATATATGGTATGATATGAGTAAACGCAGAACAAATAACTGGATTTACCTTCTGGGCAGCTGGTCAATCACAGCATTCTTGTGTTGGTAATGTAAGGAGGAACGCGTGCTGTCTCTTCTCCTGAAATTCTCATGTTCCAGAGAGCCGTTCCCGTTCTGTGTTTTTGCTAAAGAACTCCTACGTCCCAGACCCCCATTCAAGATGCCTTCTCCTGAGACAGGAACAGGAGCACCGCTGGGTGTAGTGACCAAAGAGGAGCGCCGGCTTTTGCTTGAGGGCTCAGCGTGGCCTGCGTAGCCATTTTCATTCTAAGAGACCAGCAATATAAGAGGAAAACACTGAATCTTCTATTCAAATATATGTAATGCAACAACAAAACATTTCAAATCATAGACACGTTTCGAATTATATATGAAGAGTTTATTACAACATTATCCATGTTTTTATCCTGAATACTAATTAATACAAATCTGGTCTGAAAACCAATCAACCAGTCCGATCCAAAGCATCCCAATCATGCTCAATGGGTTATATGTCCAGTTAGTATGCTGGCCATGCAAGAACTGGTATGTTTTCAGCTTCCAGGAATTGTGTACAGACCCTTGAAACATGGGGCTGTGCGTTATCAGAGCTGAGGATTGTGGGTTCAAGTCCTGTCTGGGCTGTGAGCCTATTTGTAATTTTGCAAGTACTCACACTTTAAAAGTGTGCTGCACACATGATTACTAATAATTACTCAACTTGCACTGCAGGTGGTGCACTTCAAGTAAGGATAGTAACTATTAGCAATCATGAACTTTCTGACTGACATGTAAACAAATTACACACCTGGATATATGATAAATGCTTAGAGTAGGGAATGCAATAATTTATATACTCTTTCATTTGACCAACCAAACCACAACATCTACATCTACACCACAAAACTCTCAGCCTAAACCATTCATTATCTGATATCTGCTCCTGCCTGGTCCTCAAATGATCATTTGTCCCAATAGACCAAGTGCCTCATTACTCTGAATAATCATCTAATCTGTCTATCTCTGACTATTTTTGAAATAATAGACTATTTTCTATTCAGCAGATTTATAAAATTAATTCAGTATGATTCAGTTAATTGATCGAAAAGAGTGATTAAATTGTGCTCCAAAATAATATAGATGGCCCATGTCAAAGGCACCTTATAACGAGCATCATCCTCCTCTTGCTCCTCCTCCAGACCCTCCTCTTCCTCATCCAGATCTTCATTCATGGCCAGTCTCATTTCTGGCCCTAGGTCCTGCAGAGTTCGCAGCCCCGCCTGACACAGATGCACGCGGAAAGAGACAGGTACAACAGTATATATGCAGCTCAACAAATCACCCAAAACACAGAGAAAAATATATTTATGTAAACAATTCAGAAGCCACTAAATGTTGCTCAAGCAAGCAAGATTTTACGCTGCTTTAAATGTAATGTTTTCCAGTGACCTAATGGATAATGCATCAGCCTTCCTATCTGGGAATTGTGGGTTTGAGTCCCACCTGGGTGGCAAGCTACAAAACTTGGGTGGCAACAGAGAAAAATAAGTTAAGTCTTCAGTCCTGATTTGACGAATTTGCTGAGATCATGTGAGAAGGACTGAGACTGTAAACATAACGATTGGTAATTTAAAACCAAGTAAGGCTAGAAGAGAAAATCTATCTACAGTTATTTCCATACTATTACTGAGAAATTTTGCAAGAGGCTCTAGTGCTTTAATAGATAAAGATCAGCCTCTGGAACTGGGAATTATGGATTCTAGTCTACTTGGGTTGCAAACCTTTCTTTGAAATTGTAGAAAAACTGATATCATCAATCTATTTAAAGCTTTCTGTTAAATGATGAAATAAAGTAGAGGCTTGATGTATTATAGCAATCATATGAGATGGATTGAGGTTAGGAACAAAACTGACAATTTAAAACCAAATCAGGTGACCATAAAGTTTTTTCATGGCTAAGACTAAAATAAGGCCCAGTGGAATGGGTATCAACCTCTGGAGCTCACCCAGGTCTCACTTGGGTCATGAGAAATAGATCCTTTATCTAGCATGAAATGTATTGTGAAACTTTCTGACCGGTTGTGAACCTGTAAGAATGATGAAATGCATGCAGCATGGATACAAACCCACACATGTAACCTCAACCTACCAATGACAGGACGCCCACAGAGAATGATAAAAAGAGACTGTGTAAGGTGATACTCTGCATGAAGACAGCCAGGATCACAGCTTTATTGTGAGGACTTGTAGTTTAGTCTGCTTCAGTGGATCATCTCTTAATGTGGGATTTGTATGGAGCCATTAGACAATTGTCAGGTGATCTGTTTTTGTGATTTCATTTAGTGCAAGTGCAGAACATTTTGCATAAAATGTATGATTTAGCAAAAGCAATGCTACTATTGTGTCCAGACATATTGGAAATGACTCTACAGAAATAAAATGCAGAAGCTGGGATAGAGATCTACCTGTAGAGCTGAAGGGTTTCCATTCTCTGAATCTTCCAGACCCACTTTCTCTTTCCTTTTCCGGAACTTCCTAAAATAGTCCTGGATCAAGAAAGTGGCGTAGAATTTACCCACAGTCACTTCTTCCTCTGTAAAAGAACATAGAATGTTTGCAAAAATGTGGGAGGTCTTTTCAATGCCAGTTATATATGAACTGAAGCAGAAAACTAAATACAAAAATATTCAATTATAATTAAATTACATTTTAAGATAATATATACTGTATTTTACATTATATTACATTTGTCAGTATAAATTATTTGTGAGTATATATTTTCACATTCACAACATATATGCCATTTTCAGAAATGTCAGATATTAATTTTCACTGCATGAAATGCCAAAAAAATCTTACATTATATATGTATATATATAGGCTATAAATTAAATTACATAAGCTATGCCATTCAGTAAATTCTTCTGCCTGTTATTGCAATAAAAATGTTGAATTTTGCCCAAGTATGGTGCATTGTGGTCATTTTACTGATTTAAAGAACTACATAAATATGATCCACAAAGAACTCACCAGCAGGGGGTGGAATAACCTCATCCAATATTTTGGGTTTCATTCTCTTCCAGATCTTCTTAATGATGATTCTTAATTCTTCGTTCTCTTGATCAGGGTTCCCTGAGAACAACACAATACAGCCACATCAGCTTACACAGCTACCTAAGACCTTTTACACACACATATCGTCTTACTTATTTTCAAAAAGCTGCATATTATTTTATGCACCGTAAACGTAAAATGCACAGTACGTATTTGGTGTTGTGTATTTGAATTCAGTGAAGCTTCATTAAAAAAAAAAAAGCATGACAATGACAGAAAGGCTCCGGTATTTATATGCAAAGCACACTTTTATATGAATCATCTGCAGTGAAGCGGATGAGTATGCAGAGGGTATGTGTGTTTTTGTGTATGCTCATACTGACCCTCAGTTTTAATTTTCAGAGCAGTTCTGACCAGGGCAAACAGGGTGGCATTGAAGGTGACTGTACCATCACTGTTCAGGGGCATGTTCATGGCAACCAGCCTCTGTCAAACAAACAGAGATATAGTATGAGAAAAAGAAACCGAAGAAGAATAGACCAAATGGATTTTGTGTGTGTCTGTACTTTGCAGGCCACACGATGAGGACAGAGCTTCCCAAAACCAAGCGGCGGTTGGATTCTCCTGAGCAAAGCCACAACATCCAAATGCTTTATACGCCCTCTGGAAATCAAACACTCATTTAGTTAGACTTGAAGCATTTTTTGTCTTAATTTAAAGAATTCAAGACAACAGATAATCTTACTTGGCTTCAGGGTCGTACTCTGACCAGATTCTTTTAAACTCATCCAGGTGATGTGGTCCGAGAATTGACCAATCACGGGTAAGATAGTCAAAATTGTCCATAATGACGGCAACAAACAGATTAATAATCTGAAAAGGCACAATATTTGGTGTTCACTATCCAAATCACAATAAAAACAATTTCTAATGTAACTGTATGCCTAAAGCTCAAGGAAATGTTATGAACAATAGAGCAAATGTAATAAACAACAACATTCACCAGGAAGGCGCAGAGCATAAAGAAACTGATAAAGTAGACAATGGCAAAGTTGCTGCCGCATGTGAATTCTTCTCCGGGCTCATAGTCTGACTCTGGGTCACAGCGCTTTCCTGGAAGACTGGACAACATGATCTCCTGCCACGCTTCACCCGTTGCACACCTGCACATGCAGAGCATTACATTTATGCATTCGGCAGATGCTTTTATCCAAAACAACTTACACTGCGTTCAAGGTATACAGGACATGTATTTATTGGGAATCAAATCCATGAATTGATGTTGCTGGCACTATGCGCTACAGAAAAACACACTCTCACCTGAAAAGAAGCAGCACAGCTTGCGGAAAAGTCTGAAAATTGTTGTTCCTGTTGATTTGTGTGTGGTCCTGCATGGCAATCTTTCCAAATGTCTGATGAATAAATCATTAAATGATCAGTTGTGTTCCTTAAAAAAACTGTATTTTTTATATCATATATATAGACTAACAATATAGCACAACAAAAATGTAAAATATAAAATACAATGATTAAATGATAATAAATACATTTTCCCAGCCTCAGATTACCTGCATTCCGATCACAGCATAGATGAAGAAGATCATAGCGATCAGAAGAGCAACATATGGCAGGGCCTGAGGGACAACAAGAACAGTTAGACCACAACATTTGCACAAAATACGAAAAATGTCCTAGAAGCCATTGTCTTCTGACCTGGAGTGATTTCACAAAAGTCCAGAGCAGGGTACGAATGCCCTCTCCCTTGCTGAGCAACTTAACTAATCGCATTACACGAAACAGACGGAAGAACGTTATGGATACACGAGAGCTGTCCTCTGAGCTCTACAGAGAAAAAAAGGGGTATTGTTTTTATAATGTGCCCAACAGGACATGAGTACAGACTCTAATAAGACTCTAAATGGATATTTGTGACAGAAAGAAATAATATTAAACAAAAATTACCACTGAATTTAACTTGAAGTACACAACATATCAAAAAAATCTCCTAGTTTAGCATATCGCATAAATTTCAATACCGTTGGTTGAATAAAGAAAACAGGAACTCACGCTGAACTCTGTAACTACAATGTCTACCACACTTCCCACCACAATCAGAGCATCAAATGAATTCCATGCGTCGATAAAGTAATGCTGCAGAACAGAAATAAATAATCAAAAATCACCCAGATATTGAGAACATCATACTTCAAAAGTTCAAAAAGAAATAAAGTTTCAGAATTAATTCTTTAATTTAAATGGTTTTAAGACAATATATCAGTAACTTAATCTACTGGATACTTAATTGCAAGCAAACACATATCACGTCAAGTGAAAGGACTGACCCTGAGTCTGAGAGCCATCAGTTTAATGATCATCTCAAAAGTGAAAAGGCCGGTGAAAACCATATTGAGGATGTCCATCACGTGACTAAAAAATTTAGACTGGTCATAGTGCTGTGGAAGAACCCAGAAAGAGTGAGATTCTACATTCAGTATTTAACGCAGTATCTATCTCAGAGCTTTCTACATTATAGAGCTATGCTTAGATTTAGGTCAATTTATAGAGTTCTTCTTCCAATGTATAAGTGCAACTGACTCCTCTCTAAAATGGTGCTACTCGATACTATTTTATCACTGGCCTCAAGGTTCATGTTGGATTTTTAAATACGCTCATATAAGCTCAGCTTCACAATACCAAAAATAGACTAAAATGTCTTTGTCTGTGGTTCTACATGCTGATTATACAGCTTTTGTAAGGCTTGTCAGACTCAGCTGTTTACCTGCACAGCCAGAGTAACGGTGTTGAGGAGAATCAGCACAAACATGATGTACTCAAACCCTGTGGAGTTGATTATAGACCAGAACTTGTACTGCACTGGGTTTTGGGGGATGTATAGCTTCAGTGGCTGGGCCTTTAGGGCGTATTCCACACACTGTCTCTGTAAGTAACAAAAAGAATGAGACTTAATGTGAGAAAATACACAGTGGAGTGCAGTAGTGCGCAACTTGAGCATGCCGTTATTTAAAATGAAAAGTCACATTTTAGCTCTTATTATATCTGTGCATGTTACTTAAATGAAGAAATGTGCATCTTTGTCATCTTCAAACAAGGGAATGGGTTGCCAAGTTTTCACAACAATCATGCCCAGTTTCTACTCAAAACGAGCCAACAACTAGTCTAATCGCGTTCTGCGTTCTAGGGGGGTAAAATTTTGTTTTTGAATGGGTTCCCCAGTAAAAATAGCCTTTCAGGGACTAAATATTGCATTACTGGTGTCACTTCAACCCACGGAAACAGTGTAAAAGTAGTCTAATTCTTAGAGATATTGAGATCTAGCTATTCTTCCTGTAAAATATTCTTTCAAATAGCCTTTGGTCCAACCTGATTTTTGTCCAGCTCACAGTTCTTGAACTCAGCCTCTCCTTGTTCACGAAACGTGATGATGACAAAACCCACAAAGATGTTCATCATGAAGAAGGCGATGATGATAATGTAGATGATGAAGAATATAGAGATCTCCACGCGGTAGTTGTAAATGGGGCCATGATTCTCTGCATTGGCATCAATGGCTTTGTAGAGCAGCCTGAATGAACAGGATGTGCAGCATATTGTGTAAACATGGTCATGGTGACCTTCATTGACATATGGAGGAAGATGTCAGAGGAGCAGACTCACGCTGGCCAGCCCTCAAAAGTGGAGACTGTAAACAGGGCCATCATTCCCATTAGTACGTTATCAAAGTTGAAGTCGCTGTTGATCCAGATCCTCTCTCTCACCATTGGATGACTCACATCTCCGTCTTTGTACACCACAAATGTGCCCCTGTGTCGCACAAACAAACACACACACGGACAATTTGTAGGCACAAATTAATGTACGCATAAACCACGAACACTCATGACACATACTGTAAGCACACATGCTGCCCAAAGGCACACACATGTGGTTAATGAAAGAACAGAATTAAACAGGAATGACAGATGCTGAAATATGACATACTTGCACTGTTCTGGAGTGTTTTTAGCTTCATCTGTGCAACGATAAAATTTACCCTATAAAATACAACAGTAATAATGCAATAAAAAAGTACATTAGTATTTTAATGTTAAACTTGTGACAGCACAAGATTTATAGAGCACAAGATTTATAATATGTGTGTGTGTGTGTGTGTGTGTGTGTGTGTGTTTAACCTTGAAAAGCTGAACACCGATGCAGGCAAACATGAACTGAAGTAGTGTGGTGACGATCATGATGTTCCCGATGGTTCTTATAGCCACAAACACACACTGTACCACATGCTACACACACACATAAATAAGAGAGTGTAATGGAGTTTCCACAATGACAATAAAAAAGAAGCACTCATACTATTCTACAAATATGAATTACAGTACACTACCATTAAAAGTATGGTGTCAGTGAGACTGTAGCTTTCTTTCTTTCATTATATTTAGCAAGGATGCATTAAATTTATCAAAAGTGACAGTAAGGAGGTATATTATATTACATAAATACTTCTATGTTTTAAATACATTGTGATCTTTTGAATTTTCTATTCATCAAAATATCCAAAAGAAATGTATCATGTATCACCATTTAGAATGACTTCTGAAGGATCATTTGACACTAATTACTGGATAAGTGGATGCTGAGTAATTACTTTTTTAAAACTGTAATAATGTTGTATTACTGTATTTTATACTATAAAATGTTTCTGTATATTCTATAAAAAAAAATGCCTTAGTGAACATAAGGGACTTCTTTCAAAAACATAAATAACAGCCCAAATTTTAGAGCATGTAAATATGAAGAGAAAGGCAAATAAAAGGAAAGAGGTGAGTTATATTATGGCAGAAATATTGTAATTGTAATTGTAATAATATACCTCTAATTGCATACATACATGCTAGGGCTGTGCAAATAATCGCAATCGGAAAAAACACTTGCAATTTCTAAATCGCATAAAGCTGCAATTTTATCTATTAATTTATTTCGATTTTTATTCAGAAACGGCACAAAGAAATTACCAACGTAATTACCTAT
>JAUCMT010000154.1:9608840-9656324 GCA_032357475.1 Enteromius thamalakanensis | reverse complement strand
AAACATCGTATAGATTTTAAAATCTTGTTAATTACTTATAAAGCCCTGAATGGCTTAGCTCCTCAGTACTTGAGTGAGCTCTTATCACATTTTAGTCCTACGCGTCCGCTGCATTCTCAAAATTCTTTCCATTTTATAATACCTAGAATATCAAAATACTGCGGGTGCCAGATCTTTTTCCTATTTAGCACCCAAACTCTTAAAGACACATCTCTTTTTTCTGGCTTACACTTAACACACTAATACACATTTATTAATAAAATCCATTAAAGGATTGTTAGGCTGCATTAATTAGATCAGCCAGAACCGGGAACACTTCCCTTAATGATTTACTCATTACATTGTAAAAAGTATAGCATCTAAGCTAATATTAGTCTGTCTCTCTCTTATTCTGTTTCTCAGTCCGTATCCAGATCAGACGGTGTATCAGTACAAAGAGATGATCTTCATCAGAGACCAGAACACCTAGATGAGCCCTGTGGACAGATCACCGGAATCAAGTGCACACAAACACACACACACTATAAGTCATTTGAACAATCTGGCATGCGCTTAAAATTGAACTAGAAATTATGTGCTGGGCGTCCGGCCCCAACTAAGCCTGGTTCTCCCAAGGCTGTTTTTCCCCATTCTCTCATGGATGAGGTTTTGGTTCATTGCTGCTGTCGCCTCTGGCTTACTTAGTTGGGGACACCTAATTTCTAGTCATTATCATTGTTTTGTTTATAGAGACCATCTCTGCATTTAATAAATAAATAGTTTAATTTCTTTATTATACATTACCATCACTCTATTCTCCTATTTGATAATGTTCAGAGCTTTGCTAAAATCCGGAATGTTAAAAGCCCTATATAAATAAAAGTGATTGATTGATTGCTTGATTGATGAACTGCCTTTAACTGGAAATTGAGTGTCCACTATTGTCCTATTAACACACTATTGTCCTATTTAATACTGTAAAGCTGCTTTTACACAGTCTGTAGCGTTAAACGCGTCATATAAATAAAGGTGACTTGACAAATTACGCTTATAATCTGGTTCTTTTTAGGAAGTCAAAAACATACAGTTTGACCAGTGTCACCTGATTTCCACACAAATGACACTTGTTCTTTTTTAGTGGTTTGAAACACAGCGTGACTGGCAAAATTCTATTCCCAAATGGATGTGTTGTGGAAGCTGGCTGGGCAACAATATTTATGGCACCTATCCCAGCTATCTTTGTGCTTTCATGCATACACATGCATGCGCAAATACTCTTAGGATGGCATCAGTTTTATAAGCAGCGGTAATATGATGTGTAATACCGTGTGTTTGGAACCGATCCACCTGCCCATTAGGGGTTCTGTCTGTGAGCTTAATGAAATCTCTAATCAATACCAAAAAAAGCTCTCGAAATTATACTCAAAAAGGCGCTAAATGCCTGGCACAGTCATCTTCCTTTAGATAATTAACCATCACTCTGACCAACTGGCCATTAATGACCTCAGAACAGCTGTTTAGGCCCATTTTAGCAGAACAGACAGCGCTCTGGGGATTGTTGCTCTTTAAATACACAGGAAGAAAATTAGTTTAAATAGTGACATAATATTATATTTTTTGTGTATGAACCATATTTACACACACATTTACAACAGAGGATGTAAAGCCTGGTTTGTGAAATTAAGGGTAGCGTATATTCTCTGTAGGTCAGATTAAGAGAGTGAGAGAGCAGGAGAGAGG
This sequence comes from Enteromius thamalakanensis, assembly GCA_032357475.1. Taxonomy (NCBI): domain Eukaryota; kingdom Metazoa; phylum Chordata; class Actinopteri; order Cypriniformes; family Cyprinidae; genus Enteromius; species Enteromius thamalakanensis. The sequence continues at coordinate 9,654,605 of JAUCMT010000154.1, read as the reverse complement.
ATTGACAGCCAGATCTGGCCAGATAATCCAAGAGGGAGAGGTTGAAAAAAGGGAGAATTTAGGAAAAAAGGGGGTAAAGAGAACAGCAGGACAAGAGGAGAATTGTGAATAACAGAGCTGCTGCTGGCCATTACACAACCTGAATAAAAATCATCTACGAAAATTAATATGCAAGTGAATCATGGGAGGAAAGGCTGTGATGTCACTTCGGTAATTATGACTTAAAATTAAAAAGACAGTAAAAAAACAAGTAGGGATGCACAAAGCAGTGAAGATGTTAGCGTACCCTACGATGACGATGACAAAGTCCAGTAAATTCCAGCCGTTGCGGATGTAGGAGCTCGGGTGCATGACGAGGCCGTACGCAAGGATCTTTAGAAACGTCTCGATAGTGAAGATGATCAAAAACACATATTCAACTTGTTCCTGGAGAGACACAAGGAAAAAAGAAAAGGTCAAACACACACCAAATTGTAATTTTAAAAACTATTGTCAGAGGTTGTTACTGTGGTGGCCAAAATTATTAGACCACTACGTTTTTTTACCAGCTTAAAAATAGTTTTAAATGAGGTACATCTTTTGATGTAGTGTGTCAGTAGGAAATATCAGTTTACATTCATTTTGCCATTAATTGTAATAATCCAGTGAGATTTTGACAACAGCCAGTGCTCCAGATCTGATCAGATCATCATACAGTCTGTCTGGAATGACATGAAGTAGAATCCAGAAGAACTGTGGCAATGTTTCCAAGATGTTTCAAGAAACCTTCCTGCAAATCTATAACTATGCAAGTGCACTTAGGGCAAAAGCTGCTTAAAAACAAAGGATGGTGAATTAATTTAGTTAATAGAAGTTCATTGATAAATAAAATGTATTTATTACTTTTTTTAACAACATCCTCTTTTTACAGCTTTTTTCAAGTTCCTAAAACTTTTAAAATTACTATAAATTTGCAGGGAGGTTTCTTAAAGCATCTTGAAGACGTTGCCACATATTTTGTCTCTTTAACTTTGCTCTGTTTCTTCATGTCATTCCAGACAGACTGGATAATAATGAGGCTGTTGTCAAAATCTCACTGGATGATTACAATTCATGGCAAAATGAATGTAAACTCATATTTCCAACTGACACACTACAGCAAAATACAGTAATAACTGACATAAAACCATTTTTAGCTGGTGAAAATACAAATGTAATTAAATGACAAAATAATTGTAAATTACTTTCTCAATTACTATGGTCAAGAAGGTGCAAGAAAGCTTGAGGCACACAAATCATATCATCGAAGCAATATTCAAAAGCAGATGCAACAAAAATAGCATATTTAACATATTAATTTTTGACTGTTTATTAAAGTAAGTGTGTGCACTGGTATGACCCCATGACCTGTTCACAACACAGTGAGTAAGAGAGACAAAAGAGGGCTGGTCCTGAGCAGAGATGGACTTTAAAATGGGGAATCTGTGAGCATTTTAACGGATTACTAATCTGTCATCCTCTCCTTTCTCTACCCTTTGGTTTGCTGCTGCTGGCGTGCGACAGCAGCCTGTCCACTTGTGTGCACACTCATACTCCCTCCATGTAAACAAACATATAGACAGAAACAGCAAATTAACCACAAAAAAACCCACACCATCTGTACAAGACAGAGGACAATACCATATGGACAATAATAACCATACTCGCTCACACTGCTGTCCTTGATTTAATGTAAAGTGGCATACCGTATGTCTGTCTAAAGTATGCAGGAGCTTTAAGCAGTTAAGAGTGTCCATGAACTATTGCTGAAGCTCTCAAATGCATATTTCCTTTCTTAAATAAATGCAATTTATTTGCATAAAAAATAATTATGCAAATTTAAATACAAATGTTTATTTTATTTTTCAAACAACAAATATTTTCGGACCTCTGTAAACCAGTGATGATGATAATGCTAATAATAATAATGTATTTTTAGCAGGTTTTATATATATATATATATATATATCTGCATACTATAGAAATGTAATTATAATAGACAATCTTTTGACTTCTAAAAGTCACTATTTAGTGCTTTTTTGTTTGTCACAATAATGAAATGTCTTTGAATTATCGTATTTTGGGGGCTTTTCTCAGCACATATTAATATGTGCAATTAATTGCCATTAATTCATTTCATTAATCTGCAAAACATGTCATTATTTCAATTAAAACTTGCAGTCGATTGACAGCCCTAGTAATTAGACATACAGGCTTAGAGTGCTGAACGCCTTTGAGCAATGAACCGAAGGCAACTGAAACCAATATGACGGACAGTAAAATATAGCAAACAACATGGCAGAGGGCTCTGTGAGAGGAGAGACTGACAGCAAACACACACTCATTAAATACAATGCCTGCTCCTTTGCACCTGGAATCCAGGATGTGACTTTAAGCATCAGAACAAAGATGGAGAGTGAGAGAGAGAGAAAGAGAGAGAAAGGGATGGGGTGATGGGGGAAGGGTGATGAGAGACAGGGGAGGAAGAGTAAGCTGCTTATCAGGACCAAGAGCATTTAGAGCAGCCAAACGAACAGGCATTTTGTACAATCTCCCCTGACCACCACTCTCTGTGCTCTTACTGTCTTTATAACCCTCCCTGTCTCTTTTTCTTTTACATCATTTGGGTGTCCTGTTATCCTACAAAAAATACAAAGAGGAAGTCGGTGCAGTTAAATGTGACTGAGCTTGCACATCTTTAAATACTTACATCAAGCATTATTCTTTTTTCAATGCTAACTTGTTTCTTCTGTGGTTATTATTGGTGCAGTGGGCTTTAACTGAAGGGACAGTTCACTCAAATATGAAAATGATGTCATCATTTACTCGTGAGTCATTTAAAAATTATATGACTTTCTTTCTACTCTGGAATATAAAAAGATTTTTTTGAGAATTTTTAAGAATGCCGTTCTTCACAGTATTTTTTTCTTTTTGTTCCACAGAAGAAGATTTTTTTATATTGTACATGATATTTTTTATATTTTTTTCTACAATGTTGCAATTTTTGATTAAATAAATGCACCTTTCATACGCATAAGGGACTTCTTTCCAAAATCTGAAAAAAGTCATAAAACATGGTTGAGCATGTAGAAATGTAACAATGAAATGAAAACAATAAATATAACTGCAATAGAAGGAAAGGCTAAGTACTGTGAACGTCACATCACAGCATCTGCTGCTGAGCATTAACATTAGTCACTGTGTTACTGAAAAGCACTGTGACTGCAGGAATACCCATAAGCCTTTGCACTTGAATAATTTTGTTTTTTTTGTTTGGTCAAAGCAGTGGGACTAATAAGAATGTTTTGAATTTTGTTTAGCCGTTTTTTGTTTATCCATTAAGTTCCCTTTTGCTAATATTTCAGTTTTTTTCCCCCCAAACTAAAATGCTTCCAAAGTGGTTGACACTTTGCATTACTTTTAATTGCATTTACTTACCACCAAAGCCTATATTCTTGCATTAAACATCAACACTATTATTCTGCTTCCTAGAAAGTATTGGAGTTTTTGAAATTCAAACGTGGTCTGCATGCAATATTCAGTGAGTGAATATTAAAACCCACAAAAAAGCTGACTCTGGGAGAAACCACTCATTTGTTCATTAGTTCATGCTACACAGTGATCTCTCATCTGGGTTGCACATTATGCCCTTGCTCTTTTGTCACTGCTGTGTCACTTCTCTTACATTTGAATGCAAATTCCTCTTCTATAAAAAGAAAGCGGTGCTCTGATGGGACAGGCATGAGGCAATGCCCGAGGGGGGTCGTGTTCAGGGTCCTGATCGCATGCAACTCGATTGGTCTCCTCTCTCTCATTTCCTCTCTTTCTCTTCCTGTTTCTCTCACACAAGCCTTAGGGAAGATCCCCTTCACTACAGAACTTCACAACACGTCGAGCATTTCAGTACGAATGGGGCGCAGTCACACGCGTTTGTACACTCGAGATGACAGCGGGACAAACTCTGAGGCTCACATGGCTGATTTAGCAAAGTCCAGAGAAAGTGCTTGTGTGCCCGAGATGTGGAAAAAGGAATTCTGGACTTAAACGAAAGGTGTTTCATTTGGTCCGACCCCTACTGGGAAACAATAGCTAGGGGCGCTTCTCTTTCGTTTACGATTTCTCTCTCATCTCAGTGACCTTTGCATGCCGAAGTGAAGCTGTAGTGCGCACAAGCTCATGCAGCCTCGCATTGTTGCATGCCTCACTGCAACCATGGAGAAAAAAGGCACTTTGTTTTCTCGATGCCCCTAACGTGCAACCAAATTAAAGCCTTGCAGTCTCAGATACAGGTGCCAACATTACAGTAACACAATGAGATTTAAACCACAAAAGAAAACTATGTCACTATTTACTCATGCACATGTCAAAAATGTCTCTCTTTTTTTTGCCCATAAAATGAAAGTTAGTGGAGACAAATGTTCAAAATGTCCTCTTTTGTTTTTCACAGACAAAATAAAGTCATGCAGGTTTTGAAGCACATGAGGATCAGTAAATTATGACTGAATTTATAATTTTTGGGTGAACTGTGCCTTTAAGAATGGCTGCTGAGTGGATCAAATGTGACGCTCTCTGATGGGATACAGTGAGAGGTAGTGAGATGAGGGGGATTATGGAGTAACAGCAAAAAAAGAAGGATTTTTACCTCAAAATGGGACCTGATTTTCAAATTGTGATATTCAAAGTACAGAGCTTCTAGAAATTTCTGACACTGGGAAAGCAGTAGGACTCAAAATAGTGTGGCTAAAGTGAGTCACATGACAAAACGCTCTTGCTTGAGGCCAGTGCACCTATGTGTGTGTGTGTGACTGTGTCTGTGCATTTGTTTTTTCAGAGGGATAACAAAATGCACTCTAAACTTTAGTAATTACTAATAAATTGTAATATTATGTCACAATATTGCTGTTTTTATTGTATTTTTGATTAAACACATAAATTGGGAAGCAAAAGTGACTTAAAAAAATATAACCACAAACAAAAAAGTATACGTCATTACTAATAGTATATAAAAGTAGCTTACATTCTTCATAAAATGTAAAGTTCTGTATATTCTTAATTTGTGTCTTTCTGTCCAAGCACTAATAAATGACTGAACTGTTCTTTAAAATGACTCCACTGTTATTTTTTCTGTTTTATTATCTTTTTCAAACAAATCACACCAGATAAATATGGTCTCCATTTTGAACATGTCATTGCAATATTGCACAATATTATAACCACTGGACTTCTGTTTAGAAATACTGTAAAACTACATACTGAAAAATGAACAAAAACCTCTCCAAAGTTTTTTGAGAAAAAGAGCAGCGCTCCAATCCAACATGAACACTAAAACACGAAGTGACCACCCAGAGAGTAACCAAAAGACACAGAAACAAGACCAGAAAAGACCAGATAGGACAAACCATTAGTAAAGAAATTTATATTACATAATACATCAACACATGCATGCTTCTGACTGCACCTGAGATCCATAACACACCTCCCAAATGGGTCAGCGTGGAATTCGGTCAGCGCTCTGTTCCGGGCACCATCCCAATATATCTGATTATGAAACTACACCTGGGAAGGGAAACACCTTTTTGCTCTCTCTGGTGGCTATTGCACACTTTTACAATTTTGCAAAACATACTGTATCTTATGACGGAGCTGGTGGTGGAGCTGAGCACTTTCTTTAAGTTCAATAAAATACTTCGAAGGAACTTATGTTTGCATCAAAACCTAGAAGCTTTTCAATCCCTGTTCAGTTCTAAGCGGAACTGAATTTCACACCATCCCAATTTCTTGAGAGAGAGGAAGCAATACTTACTAGGTCATGGTTAGTGGCGTTTGAGTCGTCTTCGGGAAAAGGCTTAGAGACCCCCAGAGCAACACAGTTAGCAAAGATGGCCAAGAGAATGAAGATATCAAATGGTCTGGAGTCACAGGTTAAGGAAAATGTGATCTTATCAGAGTGCCATTACATTCAACAGGAATTATTTAGCAAATTACAATGTGTTTTTTAAAACAGATAGAGTTTGAAAGTAGTAGTTTAAGCTTTGCTTGACTGAGTTTTAATGGATACTTCCACTCCACAAGGTGAAGGGCAGCCCTGCGGATGGGGTTGTTTAATTTAAGGCAGAAAAGAGCTCTGGGCGCACGTTGGACTTGGTTGGAGCCCTGGACCTGCTTCTTCACATGCTGACTCTTCTTCCTCTGCGTGCCAGTGGAGCTGGTGGTGGAGTTGAGCGTTTCCGTACGATTCATCTTCGGTCGTTCGTTTTCCTCCCACTCATCTTTTTCTTCCTCGTCGCCCTCATTGCCCTCTCCTTCTCCACCTCCCTCCTCCTCCTCCTCCTCTTCCGCTTCGCCACCACCCTCCTCTTCCTCATTGGAGTACCCATTTCCTAAAGATAGAGGTTTAATGAAGGGTCATATGTCTGCATGACACAGCAAACAACCAGTCTGTGAACGAACATTAACTAACACGATGGCAATGAGTGAGAAGGATGGATTGAATTAATCAAACGCACCAGTAAAGATGTTTGCAATGTTTCAATCAAATGCTGAACCTGACTAAAATCATGTATTAGGTTTTCCACATGACTTCATGACTTTCACAAAAATATTAAGTGGCACAACTGTTTTCAACATTGATAGCGAATTGTTCAACAGATTCAAATGCAGCTTTGGTGAGCATCAGGGACTTCAAAAACACTAAAGATTCTTGCTAACCCCAAACTTTTGAACTATAAACAGCTAATAAGAACATACAGTAAAATAGCATTAGTATAGTTGCCAAAAATTTTATGTTGCCTGCTTTGCACTGTGATATGATAAAACAACAAACAAAATCCATGCTCTTCTTTTCCCCCAGCATAGCAAGCTTACAGTAGTTAGTTACTTTGAAAAAAATCTCATTGGTCCAAAATACAGCTTTGCATTACAGCAATCCTGATTGGCTGTGATTGTGTGGATTTTTCAATAGAATTTACTTGTCATTTTTCATTAAACTTAAGATATAGAACTGGCCCAACAGGGGAGGTGACAGTTCAGCATTGGGCCATCCTGATTGTTGAGCCAAGGGCCTACATAGCACCTGTTTGGCAGACAGTATAAAGAGTAACAAGTATTGGTTAGAAAGAGTACTGCAAGTCAATCAATTTTACTATATTTTCCATGGCAAGTGTTCCTCATCATCTGGACACAGGAAAAGAGTGATAGAGAGCGTGGTAACTACAAACAAAGAAACTCGAATGACTTCAGTCATATTAAAGAGGGTGAGTGAGATAAAGAAGACAAAGCTTTCTAATCTGCCACAGTCTCTGATAAACAGGAGGCCTCTGCACTAGGTGAGGAGAACCACACAGTAACAGCTGTGACCTACTTCCCACTGTGAGAGGGGGTGCAGAGCGGGATTCTGGGCCAGCGGTTTCATATGTGAGTACCTGTGGATTCATGATGTTAGCCTCTAGCACAGCTAGCTGACAGCTAACAGAGAGAGTCATGGGTACGGAGAGAGAGATCGCGAGGACACTGTGCAGATAGCGAATTATAACTTCATTATATGCATAAGACCTCGGTGAGACCGAAATGAATCCTTTCAGTCAGAGATAACGGCAATCAGTGCTTTCATTGAACATTTGAAATGGAAAGGTATTATGAAAAATTAGTTTTTGTTTTGGCTGCTGCTCTGTGTAACCCTTATTACGATGGCTAACACAAGCCAACAGGCTCTTTAAAGACAGATTTGTTGGGTTTTCAATCGTGGTATTATATTTGCTGCGTGCCTATTATTTCAAAAAGGATACTTTTGAAATTTTAAGTTATGACATTTACATATGTTTTTATTTATATCAAACCTGACCTTAAAGGCATACCATTTAATTTTTATCTGTAATTTAACACCATAACAGTGAGCTGCAACTCCTATGTTGTGTGGCTGTCAATACATAGACAATTTTATGAATTTCATTGAAGATTAAACAAGCATGAAGCTTAGTTTCTTTGGCTAGGCAGTTTGAATGAACTTAACCAAACAATTAATGAATAATTAAATAATTTAAGAAATCATTACTACATTATTTTGTAGTACTACAACTCAAATTTAAGTGATCTTCATCACATATGATCTTCATCACATATTGATCATATTGCTACATAAGTTAATTCTTTTGTATATTATCTATATTTTATTTATCTTAGTGGAGATGTACAAAGAGATGCAAAGCAACTCTCATGTGCCGACTTGTTTCTAAAGCAGAAGGATTTGGTTCTTGAGCTAGTTAGGGATCAAAGATTAGAGGCCCATTTAATCAAACTTACTAGCCGCAGAATATTCATTTGCTATCTCCAGAGGCCCTGCATTACACTCTACTATGTGCATTAACCTGCAGTGCTGGGGTTACTTGGCTATGATGGAAGTCAAATGATATCTGTAATTGCAGGTTGCCTGCAATCAGAAAGTCATCATAAAGCGCATGTGCAGGTTGTGCTCTGAAAATGACCCTGTGGCGGTGAAACATCTGGTGCTGCGAACAAGAAAAATAAATTGGAGAAATAAATTCATAATTTGATCTCAACGGAGCTCAAGGCTCAAAACCTTCATCTTTCATTATAATTAACATGTATAACATTTTGTGTTCCTGTAATTAGTACAACTGCCAATTATTTTGACAGATGAGGTGCAGTTATCCTACTTTAACTACTATTTCACATGGTTTAAATGTTTATTATAACAAAAAAATATAAATGTTTCAGTAAAATCCTGTTATTAGGATTAGGTAAAGTAATACGAAATAATAAGAAACTTTAATTTTTACCAAAGCAATATGTACAAATTATAAAATTTTACAGCAAATTGCTATTGAAATTCTGTGTTATCTGCATTGTAATTTTTTTAAAAGTGATTTTCTTATTATTTTTGTTTAGTTATGTTCATTGTTTTCTGTTATTCACATTTAGTACATTGTTGTTGCGTCATGTCAGGTGTTTTATTTTTGTGTGATTAAAACACACAATCTTCATACACCAAAGATGTAAATGTTGAAGAGCAGAACAAAATAACACTAAAATTAAAATGAACGTTCCTATGTTTCATATAGACACGTAGACAAGTTTAGATGTGTTTTTGACAACTTACCGGCGGATATACAATGTATGAGTATGTGTAAATACTGGCAACTTAACGGCTACAACATGTGTGTATAAATAAAAACTAAACCTAAACATTTGAATTAATTTATAAAAAAAAACTTACTTTTTCGGTTCTCCTCATACATGTCGGAGATTGTCACTTTGACCTCATTGGAGCAGAATGCATGATCCTCACGACAGTTTCTTCACTCACATTTTTGAGGCATATTTCCAAAATTAGCTTTTTCTATGAAAGCGTTAAGTTTTCCAGTTGTTCAGTCCTGGACCTGTATCCAAACGCTGCCAGTCACCTCCTAAAGGCTTTTCATTCTCAATCCAATGAGTATTCAGTTGGTTTAAAAAGAAACAGACGGGTTCATTTATTTCCCGTCATCTAAAAATCAACTTTGAGGGCGTTGGGAACTAAAATAAAAAAAAATCTAGACGTTGATAAATAAAGCCCACCCCGTGTCCTCTCTCTATCTCCGCATTTAAGCCATCAATTCAGGATTAAAGAAAAATGACTCGTTTAAAGGGACAGGCAGCCTAGAAACTTATTAAAGGGAAGGATATTGGGCAAACGAATTTATGGAGCGTCGACAGAAAATGTGGGCGAGTCTTAGCTCATTTTCTAACGCAACGGATCAGTCCACACACACATACACAGACGAGCGCGTGAACGAATTCGCTCTGTGTCCGCGCGCTCTTGTGCGATTGGATATTGCATATAGGATGCGTGAGCATTGCACATCAAAATTCAGTTGTACTAATTCTAACTCTTTTAATGTAAAGGTTAACACAAGACAAGAACCATAATCATGAAAATAAAAAAGCATTTGAGGTGAAATTAATAAAAACTGTTCTTAACTGTACAATGGCATGAGTTTATGTACCCACCTTTGTAAGCTATTAAAATAAACACTGAAATATACGTTACTGATAACTTAAATAAGAAATTACAATACAATTCAAACAAATGTGAATTCTGGAACTCCATGCATTCCTGTAAAAATTCCTTCTTCTGTATGTCTTACAAAGTGGGAACAGAGGTCGGCTTCTCAAGGATGGGAAAGAGGTAACCTGCAATTGAAGCTTTTGTCTGCTAATGATTTCCTCCGGACATTCCTATGACAATCTCAAAGTCTAAGTTGCTGTAATTCCCACATACATGTACCGCTTTAAACATGTTTGATTCAATGTTAAGTTCAGGCACCTAATGCCTTTTTAATAATTGACTTAAATGCTTCAGACATAATGAATTTTGCATCACTCCCCATAGAAACACAGTTGTGTCATCTAACTCTCCTTGCAGTTTAAAATGACAATATTTTCCATCTTATGATGGTGACCATCTACCAGTTATTTACCATTCAGCAGACACTTGTCACCCGGAGGGATGTACAGTACACTAATTGTAGAGACAGTCTCCCTGGAGTAACAGCGGGTTAAGTGCCCTGCTCAAGGGCAATGCCCCTGTTTGAACACACCATGATGTCCATTTTGGTTCACTACTATTGATGTCCAAGTGCCAGTTATCTTATTTCTCAAATCTTGTATCTATTCAGCTACAATATACACCTGAATAGTGAAAGCTAAAAGTGTTTATTTTTTCCCCATACATTTCTTTAAAATCTTAGCCTACTAAACGAACAGATGAATAAACCAGTCCACTATGGACTGCTATACACTGCTGTAGTGATCAATTAAACAAATGCTTGTAAAAATGGACACATAAAAATGGACAGTTATTGCCCTCTAGTGGTTACACTCTCAGCTCTCAGCAGGAGGACATCATAAAATATGTTAATGACTCAAAGTGCATGTGGCATTTGAAAGATTAAGATAATCTGATTTTTTTTAATTCCATTTTACATAATAGTAAATAAACTGTTTCAACTTTAAGACTGTCATAATTACCTCACATGTATTCAGCTTTCTTATCTAATATGGTTTCAGCTTTCATAAAACATTTTTTTCTTGATTTTTTTTCATATAACACATGATAACATTGAAGAAAATTATAAGTCTCTATTTTCCTCATCTCTCTCATGTGAAACCCCTTCTTCACATGCTCTCGCCTTTATCCGCTATCCTGTTCTGAAGAGATGAATTACTTTGATTTATTTCAACGTCTTCACTCAGCCTCCCTCTCTCTTGCTTTTTCTTTTTTTTATTCCTCCCTTGGTTTCTCTTTCTCTCTTCAGTAAGTGCCATGGTGTGCTCTGTTAGATTAGAGCTTAGCTGAGATGAATGTGTGTAACACATAAAAGAAAGGTTTTGCATTTTAACGTCAGTTAACATGTTAGTATTCAGTATTTACTTTAATTTTGTTACTGGTTAACTTATGCTATTTTTCTGGAAATGTGACTTCTTTTCGTTTACAGAACACATGCCTTTGCAATGCTGTGGATATGAAATATTGATGTTTTCATTGTTAATGCAGATGCCATGACCCAATATTAAACTTTTTATTTATTTATTTATTTATTTATTTTTGGTAAAAGTATTTATATATTTAAATATATGCTTTAAGCAGACACTTGAAGCCACAGAAACTGATAATGCATTGAAGGTGTACCAAATGGTTCTCATGATTGTATTGTGTGAGAATTTTTTTTTATTGAATGCAATAAGGGTCAGTTTGACACTGAACATAACTGGGTTGTATATCCAGATATTGAACTGAATGCACGCAGGCTACTAATAGTTTAAAAGCATACGTGAATAATAAACCATAGACTTCACTGACTGTCTACATCTAAGTGATGTGCTTCAGAGTGTGTGTATGCCTGATTTTGTTTGTTCCCATGCACAGTCTATACTCAGGGGTGCACTGGGATTGCAGTAAGCAGGCGCTTCTGTACTAAAACTGAGTCATAGTCAGCACTTTCCTAGGAGCTTCATTGACTTTAACCCCCAGCCAAACACATACACACTTCCACACAACTGTGGCACTGCAACAGGCATTCCATCCTCCCCTCTGTAATGAAGAGAATGTCTTGTTAATTGCCACTTGTTATTTATGATACCGAAGGGCTGTATGCATTATTGAAGAAATACTCGGTTGTTTGTTCGCAAGCAGCTCGATGCAATTGTCCGTTAACTTTCGTTAAATATCCTATAATGTATTTTATGAGGCAGTCGCACGTATTGGAAATGATCTAGATGATGTCTTTCTTGGGGTGGGTGGTGCTTGCGGGTTGCATGCGCTACTGGCACTGTATCCAAGATACCCACACAGTTTCCTTGGTAACCAGAGAGAGCACATGGATAAAGTGTGCGCATTAGTTAATGACGCTTACAACACTTTTTCTCTTTTTTATATCCAAAACAGTGGCGTAATAATAAAGGACGAATTTTTGAGATTACTGTACAGTTTACGCTTAGTTTAACAACACACGCGTCAAACATATATAACGTCAGGGACCCGGAACAGAAAGTTTCGATTGTGTTTAGTGAGAGTTAGCGCCGACGTCATGGCGAACCGTAAACAATGAACGTAATCCGCTGATGTCAGCTGAAAAAAGACCCATTAGATCAACGAGACGCTGCTGCAGCACGCAGGCCACCAAGAGTGTCACCCACGTACAAGCTCATCGACGTCATGAGTCATACTGTCCAAAAATATAGATCATCCCAATCCCAATCCCTACCTCTAAACCTACCCCTACCCAAAATCTGGGCATAAAATGATTGAGAAATTATAGCTATTTAACAAAACAGATATTTCCAGAAAAATTATCTCTCAATTCTGATTGGTTGATTGGAATGTTGTTGCAGGATCAGCAAAGATATTGATCCAGGAACATCTTGTACTTGGTGAAATCACGTTCACCGGGCGGAAAGAATAGCTACAGTTTGTAACAAATACAGCACTTATCTAAATACATCTAGGAAACGGCAGTCAATTTCCGGAAGTACCTCAGACTTTTTGCACTATATTTTCTTTAATATAATTTTCTTTTCTTAAATATATTAATTGATATACTGAGTAGTACATTGTAAATAGTCTTTTTTAGTTATTTACTTGCTATGAATAGTGTGTGTATATAGTGCATATTAGCCTATTCATCAAGGTAATATTTATTAACACAATTTCCTGTGGGAATCGCAGATTCTTATTTTAAAAATTGGTTCTTATTTTTTATTATTGTTCATATTTCTTGTTATGATATTTAGTTCATGTTTATAGCATTTGTTTTAAACAATTAACAAATAAAAATAAAAATGGCAATGTACAAACCTTTTTGCCTTTAACTGGCCACATGTTAATAACATAAAATAAGCTCAAGTAGCCTACAAATTTTCTTGTTTTAAAACTGACCATTTGACCAAGAATGAAAGTGCAAAATTAGTGTTAACTATTTAACACTTACTTCGTCCGTCAATTGCCTTTGCACTTGTTGACAGCAGATGAGCATTCAGAGAAGTGTCACCAAAATAAATACGTTTTATACCCCATACTCGCCTTGTGTCTTTGATCAGAACGTTCGCATGCGTAATAAGAGGCACGCAGTCCTGTTCATTATCAATTCAAATACATCTTCTTGATTGAAGTATTTGGGTAAGGAGTCACGGCGCGTTCATGTATTCCCAGTCTCGCGCGGCGCTGTCCAATCACCTCCATCCATAGGCGGTCCGATCTGTCCCTTCCTCCACCTCCTCCTCTCCTCCCCTCCGCTTGGCTGCCTTATCATCGCTTCCTTATTGCCAAACCTGCAAAGACAGGGCTGTACTGAATGCAGCGTAATTTTGACCCATGTTCCATTAGCTGAGCGGCCCTTAGGGCACGAGGCTTCCCCGCGGGACTGTAATGCTACACTGTCCTCCCTCTCCGGCCAGTTCATCCTCAGCAGCGCAGAGCAATGGACCTCCAACCGTAGTGCTCTTCCAACACAGCGTATCTGCAGTCACCTGCGACTCCGATAGGCAATCAATATTGATAGAGTATTGTTAAGGATTACAGCCATAAGGCAGTACGTCGCGGGGGGAAGGCTGGAATTATGAAGGTATGTCACAGACCGCCGCGTTATTGCTTGGCTGACCATCCGATACTACTGCCATATGCTTTTGTCCATTCATTGCTGTAGGTGTACCGCGCGAATTCCATTATGTCCTTGCTTGGCGACTGGTGCCAAGGGAGCCACTTTGCCTTTGCAGCATTTAACGCCGCGCGCGCTCTCTCCTTGTCAGCTGCTTTGTTTGTGTCAACTATCTCCATCACATCTTCTTCCACCGCGATTCGTTTCAAGTCGACATGTGCTACTCGTTCCTGTCTTTAATAAAAGATGTTCGCGTGAAAGCGCTTCTCAGACAACAATAGCAGTACATTAGCGCGAACGCGTGAGTGAACTGTTGGTCCACGTAGTAAAACAGCGGCCTCGCGCACTCCTGTTTGGAGGCAACGTAACCCTGTCAGGTTTAAATGAATATGGGTGTTTTTCTCTCTGTGTAATAGACACAGAAAGTGTTGAGTGTGTAATACGAGAGCGAGCAGGTGCTGAGAAAATGTGTCAGACCAGTTGCGACTCGCCGTGCTGTGGGTTTGCGGTGATGTGAGATGAGACGTGGGATTCATAGTCCACTCTGCTGGTAAATAATGACCATTGCAGTCATTGGCTAGCAGCATGCAGCCCCTCTCGGCACCATCATAACCCTCCACAGCGTTTATGGCCACACTCATACTCATATCAGTGTGTTTTATTAGGGTTGTGAGATCTCAGGCGTGTTATGAGGAGGAATGGTGGTTACATTTGTTTGTCCGCTGAGCATCTGTGAGGGAATTTGCCAGGGCATGTGTCATTCCGTAAACAATCCAATGTTAAACAGAATTAGAACGAAATTTATTGCCAAGTATATGTTTACACACACACCAAATACGCACACACACACATTGAAGCTTCTAGAATATTTAAAAAATAAAAACAGAGTCAAATAACTAATATAGACAAATAATATATAGTATACTGAGAAACAGTTATGCAAGAGAATGTGAATAAGAAAGAAACAGAATAGAATTATTTAAAAGCACTGCACATCAGTTTCTTGAATCAACTTGAGTCATCAGTAATACTTTTTTAAATTTAGCATATACTAAATATTTGATGTACTAAAATATCTCAAAATAAAAATAAATAAAACTATATCAACATTTTAAAAATAAATTAAATGACAAACACACAAAACAAAAATGAGAATGAAAATGTAAAATATATTTAAAAACTAAACTTTAAACTATGATAGTGACTATATCATATTATAAGTCCAAGGTTTCAATTTATTAAAGAGTTAGTACAAATTATATTCATATTATCACACGCATTAAGCAAATGATCATCCATTTTGAATATGGTAATGTAAATGTAATGGTAAAAAAAAAGTAAAAATAGCAATCACTGACTAGTTTGCCATGCTACTGCTGCAGAACTGCCTCCCTCCGTCACTCTTCTGTATCTTACTCTATCTTTCCCCCAGGCTACACAGTTTCATACCTCTCCTCTTCTGTCCTCTGCTCTCCCTGTTACATTTACTTGTTACTCTCGTAAAAGCTGCTGGCATGAAGGTTACAGACTTAAATCAACAGCGAAATAGTGACATTATGCAAATGAGCATGTGCAGGTGTGCATTGTGGGAATTTATATGTATGAGCGCGTGTTCAAGTGCCGTAAAGTTTCTCATCTCTAGAATACATATCTGACTCCAACATGTCAATTTGCAGAGAAAAGGCACTTTCCATAACATTAAAGTGAGCAGTAGCTGAAATTGTGCCATTTGATCTTGAGATTTGTAGTCCTAAACTAATGTGACTTGAATCATGTTGGAATTCTGTCTAGTGTGACCTCTTTTAACTGGAGAGGTTTGCTCTGAGTTCCAGATTGTTTGTTTTTATTGAGGAGAAACCCTGACTGCTGATGTAAAGAAATAACAAACCCCATGGCTCTTCATCGCCCAGGACGCTTTAATGGTTCAGCATATAACAGCAGACTGATGTACCTGGGGCTCTTTACACAGGAGCGATCTGCAGCGTGATAGAGATTTTAAACATGGTACGAGAGGTTTAATATAAGTTGGATCTGATTTGTGGAAGTTAGAGTTTTATTTGCATGTACTTTTTCCATCTAAAAGAACTTCTGTAGACATTTTCAGCCTATGTCAAGCTGGTCTTTCTAAGGAATCCTGCTTAAACCTTTGCTGGTTAAATGGCCCGACCAGATGTAAAGTGCTGCAAACCCATCTGAATCCAGGCAACAGACCAGCCTGGAAGGCTAAATAAGATGAGCAAACCTAGTTAGTCTTTTTTTCTCCGAGCAGAAGTGGGTGATGATGGGGGTGGGTCTTGTGTTTCTCTAATTTGGGAGCTCAAGTTAATGTTTATTTCTACAGTACAATGAAATCAAGACATCACATAATCTTTTGCTTCAGAGAGGGAACAGGGGGTAGAAATTGAATTTCATTCTTCTCTGATCTTTAGCTTTGTTCCACAGCAACAATAATTGGCATTAAGAGTTGCTGCATTAGATGTCGACAAAATCTTAAATGGCACAGCATCCATGCACCATCCACAACTTTGATCTACATCTCTCATTTGGCCCAGTGACATCTGGGCCTTTAGATTTCAATTAAACCCGTTCTCGATTTGAGCAGGCTCATCGACTCACCTGAAGATCCAGCAGGATTTATCTTCTCTCTGCACTTCATCTTTGGAGGCACAGACTCCCTCAGAGTTAATGAGAATATCCGATGTGTTCAGGCAGGGTTAGAGCCCTAACCTTAGGTTTGAAGTCACATTTTGAAAACTGTAAGTGAGAAGTTTTATACCTACCAGCGTTGCTCTACTTGTGTATTAATCCAGCTTTAACTTAAAAACATGGCATTATGTATTACATATAATGTTTTACGTTTGGAATAATTATTATTTTCTAATGTTTTCTTAAGAAGCCACCAAGGCTGCATTTATTTAAAAATCAGTACATTTTATTTTAATATATTTTAAAACTAAACTCATTCCTACAATATGATGGAAAATCAGTATTTTAAGCAGCCAGTCTTCAAAGTCATTAGATCAGTCAGAAATCATTCTAAAATGCTGATTTAACATGCAGAAAACATTTCTTATTGTTTAAATGGTAAAAATTTTTACTTAATATATAAAACATAAATACAACCTCTGTGAATCCAAAAGACTTATACCTGGCAGTTAAGTTGCTTTAGAGTCTGCTAAATGAAAAAATGTTAGATAAATGTTTGATATTGCGTAGTCGCCATGTCAAATATACTGTTTATACAAATGTCTGTGGCCGTTCGAATGACTTTGAAGAGCATCCGTACCACTAGAAGCATTGTCTTGAATGCTTTTGAACAGTATGGAAAATACAAACAGTTCTTTTGTTTGGGGTTATGAGTTTTTATTCATAAGTAGGATGGGGTGGCAGTTTTGGGCACCTTTCCAAAGTAGTTAATCAATTATTCTCAACATATCAGCAGCCCATGAAGACTCAGCCTGCATATATAATGCGGAGGACGCAAGCGGGATTTAATCAGAGAAGGAAAGGGCTTTAGATCTAGATAAAATACACAGATGTCACACAACTGTGATATACTTGAAGAAACTTGCCTCGTATGGGAGTGTATATCTGTGACACATAAAACATCATCCCAGAGGGATGCCAGAAACATGGCGAACAAAGTGGTTGACAAGATCCAGATGCATATTTAAAGCCAAGTTATATATTAATCTTGCTTCCTAAGTGCTGAGTCTTATTTTACCTGCATGAGAGGTTTTCCGGCGAACTGTACACTCTCTCATATCACATTCACACTACTCTGTGTGTGTGTGTGTGTGTGTGTGTGCGCTCAAGTGAGGTGCGAACACACTGCGGCAGGTTGCATGGACTTTGATACCGGCCTTTTGAAGTGCTCACGCCACTGTTTGCTTTTTTAGTTTTTAAGGTGACTCTCTCTGCTATTTCTCCACAGCTCCAGGCAGAGTCCCTACAACCTGGAGTTATAACTTTCTCTCTCGTTGTGAGGTAATGGAAAAGACCCGCAGCGCCAGAATGCACGGTCTCCTCTCCTCCCCTCCCTGAGTTACTGCAATGGTGTTGCTGTAACTATGTAACTCTGTTAGTATTGTCCATTGAAAAGCTCAGCCACCCCCCACCCACGCTGATGTATATCAGATGATGCATTAACTAGTGTGTGATCTTTGCACTGCGGGCTCATAATCAGAAACGCCGAAGTGTGTTATGTAATTTTCAGATGATTTGTTTTATTTTTGCTTGTATTTTTGTGTTTTTAGCTTCTGATCCATGTCTATAGAGACTATACGAGTCGCTATATGGCTAAGCAACAGGGACACACATGCGGAGAAAGAGAGAGAGGGCCTTCTGCAGCCAACCTTGATGCGTAATTTGGCAGATCCTCTGAGATACTGATTCGTTATGTATTTTTTTTACTTTACCATCTTTAGTGGAAAGCCCCAGATGATGTTTCTGGTAAATACATGTACATTTTCGATAGCAGAATCGTTGACACCTGAAATAGATCTATGCATTTTTAATGAGCCCGTGTAAATTGTGTTTGTGGATAGAATCACCCCCCACTGCGTTTTGACCATCTGTTTGCTTGTTTTGTTTGAATTTGGAGACTCGTATCATGTGTTTAGCTCGTGGAATACCACTGGGACTCACATAAATGTGTTAGTGAAAGCCCTTGCCTCTCATTTTGTGCCTGTTAGAAGAGTTACGGGACATATTCTCGTTCTGTATGTAGTTGACTTGGTGCTGTGCCATGTCACAAACCTACATGTAAAAAGACATATTCAGTTGTTTACTTGATATAAAGTACACTACTATTCAACTGTTTGTGGTTAGTTTGATTTTTAAAGGTCTCTTATACGCATCAAGTCTGCATTTATTTCATAAAAATACAGTAAAACCAGATATATTATAAAATATTATTACAATGTACCTTTTCAAGATATTTTGAAATGTACCTGATGATAGCAAAGCTGAATTTCCAGCTGCATTACTCTAGTCTTCACATGATCCTTTAGAAATTAATTTGGACTTTTTTTTCATTGTCATTCATTATATTACTCACAGTAAAAGTGTTTGAGGCTTTAAGATGATCTGAAATTATTCATATTCAATTAACCCATTTTCAAAACCAAAATAGGTTGGTTACCCTGAATATGTTTTAATAATATTTTTTTTGTGCAAAGACCCTGATTTGTAAGCAATCCTGTAGAAAAAAAAACCCTAGTTTAAGGTGGTCTTCTGATCTGTCCAGGCTGGTCTTCAGTTGGTTTAACTGGTCAGCTAAAAAGTGCCTCAAATCAACTGACCAAGCTGGGAAATCCGCTGAGCCCAACAAACCAACTTTACTTGTTTTTTTTTCCAGCGGGGAAATGTTCTTGTTCGGACACAAATTGAACATGTTTTCTACTTTCTTTTTCTTTCAGCGCGGTCAACATGTCTAAGGCCACTGTTAAGAAGCTGCACTGGCGCTCGAAAGTGCAGGAGAGCTTCGTCCCGCTGGGCGGAGCCTCGGGGGAGCTTGGTGTGGCCATTGGAGGTGGTGCAGATTATGGAGAGTTCCCATTTGTTACAGCAGCACCTGGGGGTGGAGCCACTGTTGGTGACATCATCTTAGAGATCGGCGGTACACCTGTCCTGGGATTGACCTTGGGAGATGTGAGAGGGGTTCTGAACTCATGTCCACATCCAATTCGGATCAAAACCGTTTTACCAGGTATTCTATTTATCAATTGGAAGGATTTGATTTGTGTACGATTAAGAGAATAACCGCCTTGTGCACTGATCCCACTCCTACATTGCATTAGATATGAGAACGCCATGCCAAGAGAAGAATTCCTGAATATTCTCTAATACAAGAAACAGTTTGCAGAGTAGAACTAGATTAACCAAATTCTAAATTGAGATTGTCATGATTCGCTCATCATCATGTTGTTTTACAACTCTATGAATATTCAGTGGAAAATAAGTAATTATGAAGAATATTCTGACATTTTTTATGTAAAATAACTGAAATGGGACTGAGAAACTGAAACTGAAAAAACATAGCAAAATATACTATAGAATTGGTGATTCAATTTGTGAGCTACTTGTTTATTCATTATAAATGCAGTTACAGCTCATAAACAAATTCTGAACTGGTTCAATGAAAACGTCATAAATTAAACATTGGTATTTCTCTTATGAACAAAGAATGGTGTCAAGGCTTCCAGTCAATATTGACTTTAATTTCTATTTAAAGCTTTTTTGTAGGCCCAGAAAACTTGGAATGTTGTACATGTAGTATTTTTGTCATTTTGAACAACAGTTGTGGGCTCGTTCTTTATTTCCTTTCATTATACTGGAAAGAGCGGTCAGGGTATTCTTTAAAAATTCACTTCTTTTTATCCACGGATGAAATAAAACAGAGTTTGACTATGAACATATGTAAATATTCACAGAATTCACACTGTGAGCTATCTGAAGAACACAGTGAAGATGGGGGTATCAGACAATTTATTTTCGTTTCTGGCCAGGTCTTTTCTGACAAAGCTATCATGTTATTTTGGGAGGTTTTATCAGCATTTTGTTGCCCTTATTAAATTAAACACTTGTGTGAGAGCTTTATAGCTGCTGACAATATATAGCCCTGAGTAGGTCAAAGTGTTGACATGTCACCCGCTAGTGTTATTATGCCTGAGGATTGTATTATCCTAATCTAACCTGCCTGAATACGTCAGCTCAAAATGCTCCATGGGGATCTGATTTACTATATTCATGTCTAGCTTCTATGAAAGGAAGTGTTAAGAATTTGTAGTTGCTCTTGACACCATAAATGAATGCTTAATGAAGGCATCTCAGATTTGTCAACGCAATGTTATGAACTTCTGTAACAAGAATGTCAATTGACGCTTTCTTATGTGAGAATGGTTGAAGCTTCTAAAAGCTTTTGTATTGAAAATTCTGTATCGCCGATGGTTTTAGATGTTTTTAAGGGCTGAATGATTCAGCATAGCAACTTTGCTGCTTGGTTTAGTAACTAGAATTTTTGGAAGCAGAATATTTTTTTATGAAAATAACAAAAATAGAGACTTTATTAGTTTTTATTAGGACTATTGACAATAAGAGCACCAATGCAGCTTATTAAACATTATTTCTAAGGGATCACTTGACACTGGAGACTGTAAAAATGGCTGCTAATCCAGCTTTGCCAAAACATTATTAGTGTTAAATAAAGTTATTTTAAATTTTAATAATTATTCACAATATTACTATTTTTACAATATTACTAATCAACCTTGGAGAGCATAGAGACTTTCAAAAGCATGACATTTGTTTTCCTGATTCCAAGGTTTGAATATGTTTGTACATTTATACCATGTTTACACACACATGTAAACATTACAACCAGATGCAATGCAACAGATTTCCAACTAGGAGATTATTTATTTAGTTATTTGTTTTCACTCTGTCCACCACATAGAACTGAAAATGCTGTGGGATGTAACCTACCTTAGCCAATCAGAAAAGTCTAGATAAGATGCATAAAATGTTGTGTTTTTTTACTGTTTCTGCATGGGATTATGCTGTTATGCTGTGAGTTTTTGATGACATAAAAATTACTGACAAAATGTAGTGTGGCTTGTTGCTGTTGAGATTAGTTCAGACAGAAACTCGTATTCTCTTGAATTATACAAAAATTTGCATCATATAAAATTAGGGCTGCAAAAAGGTGGAAAATGTCCAATAAATATTCCAGTAAATATTCCTTAAATTTTGGAAACTTTCCAGGAATGTTTTGAATAATCCATGTAAAATTTCCGAAAAAATTTCCACCCCTTTGCAACCCTATGTAAAATACCCACAGTACTCCAGGTCTCCACCTTCCCACAGTTCAGTGTCAGACATTAAGTGGATGGGATATCCTGCTCTCTTTTACTTAACCTCTCCGGAACTCTGCCCTGGACGGCCCAATTGATCGCTGTCGGCATGAGGAAGGGGGGGTGGAGCCAGGTTTCGGCGAGTATCGGGGCGGGCAATCCCCATCCACAATGTATAAAGACCATCAATATCCAGCGTGAAAGGAAGCTGGCTGTCATCTAAGGTCATAACGCACTTTAAAAAATTAATAGATCAGTGGGAAATGACTCATCCTACCTTTCCCATGAGTCCTTGAGGAGTCCATGTGTTGAGATTGTGGATCTCCGGATTATATTAAGTGCAAAAATCAATATAGAGAAGCCGAGCGGGGAGGATAGGTCCTCGTTAGGTGCTCCGCAGTGCTTGTTTGTGACAACAGCACACTGACCTAAGAGACTTCTGCAGTTGCAGTGCAGTCTCAGCATGTGTGTGAGGGCTGAGGTGCTACTGTAGTAACCCGGGGTGTGTGGTATTAGGATTGAATTCAGGGTGAGAGACCGTTTCACCCCTACCACTTTTTAAGGTTGTTGATTTTCAGAACAGCGTCTTTGACAGTTTCACTTTGCCTGTTCACCTCTTTTTCTCATATTTCCATGGCGACAGCAGTGTTCTATTTGTGAGTTTGGCAACAGTGCTGTTATTAAAAAGCAATATCAGATCTCTCCAACTCATTCTTGCTCATGTGTTGTGTTTGTAATCGATAGGCTCGACTCTCTGTAAGGATCTGAGACTTTACCTGAGCAAGTGTTTTACACCCGGATCCATGGACAGCCAACTCCAACAGGTCATACGAGAGAACCTCTACCTGCGCGCCGTGCCCTGTGAGTGATGCACACTGTTCAGTAATATTGGGGTCTTTAATGTAGGATGTGAAACTAGTTGAGTAGAAAAAAGATGCAAATATGTGTTTAATGTCCAGATATAAAATGCATTAATGCACGTTTGCGGACTATCTAGTAGACTCTAATCTGACTGAAATTTTGGGAATAAAGGCAAACGTTGTTTTTAATCAGTGTGTTTCAAAACAAAGTCATGCTTACAAGATACCAGACTGAAACAACAAGTGCTTTTGAGGATAATCAAATCACTGGATTTATGCATGTTTGTCATTTAAAGGTGTACAATGGATTTATTCAGGCTACAGGGAAAATCAGATTTTCTTTCTTTTATTACTGCAAGTTACACATAACCAGATTTTTTTAGGTTCGCCATGCATTAGACTTCAGAGATGCTGTGTCATATATATATATACGTATATATATATATATATATATACAATTGAATAAAAAAACTTTCAGTTGCCTTAAGTGATTTAGATTAGGCTTGTACGAATTTAATTTGAGTGTTGTGTGTTTTGTCTTCCTGTTAAGTAATTATTAAATTGTAATGAATACGAGAGATCTGTTTTAACATTATTTACTAATTTTTGCAAAAGAAAAATTCACTCACTTTTTTATTATTTTCCTTAAAGCTCTTTGTAGACCCCCACTCCATTATTTAACAAAATGCAAAATGGACCAGACCTGCTTTTTTTTGTCATAGGTCTGGCAACACGAGATTAAACAATATGTAAAATGACTCCCTGCTGCTCCTCTCTGTCCACCAAGGGCTTCTTCGGCCTGAAAAAGACCCCGCAGTAAAACAACTGCTTTGAAAACACAAATGTTAAAGATGCTGAAATACATCAGCCAGCAAAAGCATGCATGCAATCTCATGCTTTGATGCTCTCAGAGACTGTAAACAAATCCAGTTTGCAATCACGTCAAACCTCATGCGGAGTCAAAGGTTCAGTCACTTTGAGGCGATGCACTTTCACCATTGCCATGGCAACTGTCATCAAATGTCACAGCAGTGCGCTCATTGTGAATGGCACTGTTCCATATTTTGCCTTGGCAACAAAACTGCAACTATTTTCAGAAATGATTGCATGCATTTATTAATGTATAGCTCCTGCCGGGCTCCTTTAAAACACCAGACGCCCGTTCACCATGACAGACGATGCATTTAATCCGTCCCGCATGATTCAAATTTTCCCTATTTCCTGCTCTTGAATCCCAAAGCTGCACGTTTGTCTTTGTCTCCAGCCTAAGGTACCCTGCTGTGCCTTTCAGCGCTCCTGTGCATGCATATACGCATAAACGTGTCAGCACCCAAATACAGACCCATTCACGCATGCTGGCAAATGTACACCTAAGCACACTCATATTTGTGCATCCAATCACAGAGTGTTTTATCTGTCGGTTCAGTTACATAGCCTGTCTACTCAGAAAAAAGAAAGGCTTTCCCAAATAACACGTTTATTCATCACATCATTATTTTGACACCATAAAGCAGCTCATTTTACTATGACTTCTCTGAATACATCGCAGGCAATTAGAAGAAGATGTTGCTCTTATCTGTTCTTTTAGGATAAAATAGTGCAGGTGTGTCAGTTTAAATGTACATTGATATCTTTAACCAGGTGCTGAATATCATGCTAAATAGTTAGCATTGGAGCTTTTAGAGTCAAAATTAAGTCAGCATTATTTACTTTTTTTAAAAACACATTCCTTGTCTTGTGTGTAATTCATCAGTACATGTTATACCTCGTAATCTTTCATCAAGATGTAATAACTTGCTAAAATGTCCTTTCCAGCTGACTTTACAGATCGCTATAATTCAACCCCAACCACCTGGCTCCATTCTGAAAATGTACACCTGCTTTTCAAAATCTAATCAATTTCTAATGGATATTCTTTTTTTTTTTCCTCTGTTACATATCCAGACTCAAAAATGCATTTTTATTTTAAAATCCTTAATGTCTCGTTCAACACATTCACTAGCGATTCATTTCAGAGTAAATGTATGGGTAAGTGTGCTGTGATTATTTTAAAAGAAAAAACACTCTCATATGCTTTTTGTATTGTCTGTCAGTGGGATTAATGCAATACAGGCGCTCTGATTTCATATGTGGGCTTGGGACAATGCAGTGCTTTGTTATTAATGGATGATTTATTGTATATAGTGGCTGAAGGCTTTTAAGTCATTACAGTCCTTCTTGATGTTGAGTAACTATGCGTTGGATCCATACGATATGTGCACTACCTCATAAACCATATACCTTTTCTCTACCTGAAGTCTTTTGCTTCAGAGCCATTTGTTATGTTGGCAAGGTCGATTGATCAAAGTGTGCAGGTTTCCCACTGTATCTTTTCCTCACCGTCGGAGAGTTGCAGCGATCAGTTTAGCCTAAATCTGGATGCACTGCTAATCTATCTCAGGAAAATCTACTTTTCTCAACTTTCATTTTAGATGGAAAACTGAGAGGGAGTTGCATAATCTCATCACTGTGGGATTATAGAGCAAGTCTGAAGTGTTTGAAATCATGATCAGGTGTCGCCTCACACCGCCAAAGTCATATGTAAACAGACGCACAGGCAGCTTGTTTTATATATAGTTAGAATGTAAATGCTGTTATGTAACTGATTGTAACTTCATTTGACACTCACGTCAGACATTTGACTCTGACCGTTTTGCATATCAATGCCAATCAACTTGCTACAAGTATGTGTGTGAGCGAGACATCTGCTTCTCTGTTTTCTGAGCTTATGTAGATCCAAACATCAAGCGCATAAAAGCTGACTTGTCTTCTGGTGATGTCATCAGGATGTGTGTGTGTGCATGTTTATGTGGTTTATGAGGACAAATTTGTATAATGACGTTGGTATGACACGGGTATTACAATATGAAGGTGATTTATGAGGACATTTTCAGAGTCCCCGTAATTCAAAAGTCTACTAAAAACATACTAAATGGTGTTTTTTTGAAAATCTAAAAGTACACAGTTTCCTGTAAGGGGTAGGTTTAGGTTAGGGTCAGAGTAGGGCAATACCACATACAGTCTGTACAGTATAAACCCCATTACCCCTATGAAGAGTCCCCATAAAACACAAAAACCAACATGTGTGTGTGTGTATGTGTGTTTAAATGCATTAGATTTTTAGCAAAGGGAAGATGCAAGTTCATGAAAAAATAATGTTCTTTTAAAATGCCCTATGATGGCTTTTCTATTTTTACAGTCTCCATTTAAATGGCTTCGTGTCTTCTTGTAACAAATTCATACGTCTTTTAAACAAAAATATTGTGTTTCTTTCTTTAATTACATTCTTATATTTATACTTTATTATCCTCACCCTGCTTTGACCCAGGTACGACCAGGCAACCACGGGATGGAGAGATTTCAGGGGTGGATTATAACTTTGTGTCCATTGAGGAATTCTTCTCCCTGGAAGAGTCTGGAGCCCTGCTGGAAAGTGGGAAGTTTAAAGGTCAGAATCAGTAGTGTTTCATATTCATGGGGGATGCAACATGACTTAAAATAATTTGAAATAAGACAAAAATGAGCTTAAACAAGTAAACGGCAAGATACATATTTTTTATATTAATTTTAGGATTCCCACAGTCTTTTACAAACTGAATATATGAGAAAGTTCAATTTTACTAGTAATAAAATGAATTAAATAAAGTACCATGGGCATTTGTGTAATAAGTATAAATTTGTCTAGTTATTTATTTATTTGCGATTATACTTTTTTTTTTTTTCTTTTTTTTTTTTAAAACCGTGTGCCCATTAAAAACACAAAACTGTGGCTTAGGGGGCTTTTAAAATTGTTGTGGACAGTGGAGGGCTTTTGAGTCCAAAAGTTTGAGACCCACTGATCTAAATGGTTACTTCATTGCTTGTAAAACAATTATATTTTCACTCTCAAGTAACAATTCAAAATATCACATGCTTAACAATAAAACTGCTTATGAACAGCAAAACACAAAACTGTTACTGTTACTGCTACTGCAGTTTGGCTGATTTTATTATATTTTTCAGCTACCAGTATGGGTGCTTTATACATTTTACCTTCTATTCTATTCCATAAATTTAATTAGCAAAATTAATATTCAGACAAATCACTATGCAAACGTATGGAACAGACAGGCCTTGTTTTGGATATAACAGTTATTTACTGTTCTACTGATTTTGTGTGCTTATGCATTTGAGTTTGTGTGTGCTCGTGAACACATGGCGAGGGTCAGGGCGTCACGCCAGAGCTCCAAATGCTCAAGCCAATCAGAATCAAGAGAAGCACCCTCCAGACTGCGGAGAAAAGTGCCGTGCTGGCTCGGTTCTGTCCTCCAACATTATCAGCAGAAAGAGCTGAAAAAGAGCTCTAATGGAGAGAGAACAAGCGTGTAACGCAGACTGATGTCTGAGCCTGCTGATGTCTTTGTTAAGGGTCTCACACACAGCTGCAGATTCACACTATGACATCCTTCAAAGTTGCAGCTCTTGGATTTATGAATATGTTTCCGCTGACTCGTGTTTTTGATGCCGCTGCGCCACTTTCTTTTGTCTTTGAAAAGTAAAAAGAATTTGTTCACTTATTATGTCCATCTCAATCCTACATAAAATGTTTTAATGCAAACCTGTTTTGGACACCTTTAACAGGACGAGGGCTGGTGACAATGGTCCAATCACTGACCATGCCAATATCAACAATAAGGGCATTTTTGTTTACATTGATGTTTTTTCTAGATTGAGACCTTTAGATATTTACTCATCCTGCTAAGATTTTCACTCTATATACACTACTGTTCAAATGTGTGGGGCATTTAAAAGTCTCACCAATGCTCTAGTTGATCTACAATATACAAGACAAAATCAATATTGTGAAATTTCATTGAATATATTATAAAATGTAATTTGTTCATGTGATGGCAAAGCTGAATCAATAAACATTTCTCATTATCAAATTGAAATCAGCTCTGCTGTTTAATATATTAGTTGATTTTGTATCGCTTTCCCAGGGACAGTAAACATTACCTCTAACATTATCAATGCTTTTACTGTCACTTCTGATCAATTTAATTCATCATTGCTGAATAAAAGTAATAATTTCTTAATATAACCTTAATGACCCCCTATATATTCTAGAAAGGTGAAATTTGGTAGATTTGAATGTCTATAATTAATAACAAAAGTGTTTTTAACACCTGAGTAGTGATGCCCTGCAGCTCATGAGTCATCTCTTCAGCTAGAAACCACACCACACTCCTACTTTTCTATCACTCTGTACAGGAGAAAAGAGGCTTTTCTCTGTAATCCCTATTTCAGTTTCTCTGTCTCCAATCACCCCTCCACCCCCATTCCCTCTCTCTCTTTCTCTCTCTCTGTTTATTTTTATTTTTTTCTCCAGTTGTAAATAAGCTGCAGTGAGAGAGTTGTGCTGCGGTTAAATATCACTGAAAGTGCCAAACATGTAAACTCTTAGCTGCGAAGGGTTGTTTGCCCCTAGTGGTCTCATAGTGTAACTTGTGTTTTTTTTTTTACCTTAACATTTACTGTATATGTTGTATGCTTTTACTTTAGCATTTTAAAGGTAGATATTCAGAGGTGGATTAATCTCGTGTTTTTGCCATTGATCTGGTTGCTAAAAGAGCTCTGGAACATCCTTTCAGTTCATTAGTTTCATAACAGCTGTGATTAAGGGTTTTAAAGAGAGTGTGATCTAGGGCAGCAGCAGCCAGGAGCAGGAAAAAATCCTCTTTTGATAAAATGTACAACTAGAACTATATCATTAAAACTGGTGAAACAAGAAGTTTTACTTTGAAAGATACGTTAGGGTCACATGAACTATTGGAAATGGCTTTTAAATTTAAGATTATTTTAAACGAGGAAAGCTTAGGATTTTGAAGTTGAGAAATGTTATGATATAAAATTAATTAATTTCTATTTTACTCATTTATGTCAAGTCCTTGATACAAAAGGTTCTTGCTTTTGGAACATCCACTGAAATCATGCAGGATGACATGGATCATCAGATTTTGGAGAGCTCTTGCCAGACTTGTGGAGTTTGTGCCTGTTTGAGTACATGATGTTATTGTAGGAATAAGGGGCTCATGTTAATTTTAACATTTCACAATTGTTATGCTGGCCTTATTTAATGAAGAATGTTGTACTAAATTAGACATATATATATATATATATATATATATATATACAGTATTTTTTCTTTTCAGTGTTAATGGTGTGTTTATAGGGTTTGTATTTTGCTGAATTAATCTCTACTTGTTGTTGATAATTGAGATCTTGAAGTTCCAAGGCCTGTCTCAAGCTGTTTTGATTATTCTATTCTGGTGCATAATCCTAGAAATGGCTATTTGGCTACCTCAAATAAATCGAATCAAGGAACAATAGTTTTTAGTTTGAAAATGGATGATCTTGTCAGTTTAAGGTTGGCGGATGTAAAGCATTGTGTCTCAAGGCCTTTGTTTTCGATTGTGGCTTCATAGAGGCCATTTCTAAAAAATCTCCATCATCACAGGGAACTATTATGGCACACCTCGGCCAGTCCACATCGGTCCTGACAGCCCCCCCATTACATACCAGGAACATCGAAATCTCCTGAGGAACTTCCGTACCCGTAGCAAATCACTCAGCAACCTGGAAAAGGCAGTGGAAGAAGGGGACAACAGCGAGGAAGACTCTGGTCTTTCAGGTATTCAGCTGTTGGGTCCACCTTTATTTTGAAATTTGTTGTTTATTTATTAAACAAGTATTTTAATACTTCCTATCTCATGCCACAGTAATATATTTAGGAAAGATTTTCTGTTGAAAGTGAAAAACATTTTTTTCAGGATCTTATAAATTATGGTGTACTTCATGGAACAAGTTTGGGTCGTGTTAATTTTCTCTTTTATATGAACCTTTAGGTTCATTTTATCTCCTTCCACTGTTACACAGACAATACATTTATCTTCTAAAAGCCATTTAACTAACATAGAGCCTAAAGTCTAACATGAGAAGTTATTTTGTTGTTGCTTAAATGTTTATGTGGCATGCTGAATCTTCCTGCATCTCTGAATTTGACTGAAGTTTTTAACCATTTTGCATTTTAAACCCACCGTTTTTGAATTATAGAATTGTGTTTAGGATTCATGTCTTTCTCATGTTAGCGCTGGCAAGAAGAGAGTAACATGAACAGCATGACCTCTTGCTGGCCTGAGATTATACAAGACGGCTGCATCTCATGTCATGTTCACTGTACTTTGTTTCTCAGCGGGGTCTGCAGGAGCCAGCAGTGCCCCTCCCACCACCATTGTCTCACCTAATCAGACTTGGGATTCAGGCGGTGGGCGGGATGGAGGGGTTGCCATGGAGAATGGAGCACGTGGAGGGGCATTGCCTGAAAACTGGGAGCTGGCGTTCAGTGACACGGGCGAACCCTATTACATCAAGTGAGTCAGCAGGGAAAGAAAGAAAATATAAGACCATATAGTGAGAAACAGAGTGGGCAAGAATATAAACGGAAGGTCATATGCCTCCTCCAGAAATCAAAGATTATAGTCTAAGTTGACATGATGACTTTGTATGTCACATTGGATTTTTGACATACGATGGCGACACTTGAACTGTAAGATGTGCGTCAATAAGAAATGATTTATTCAGGGGGCGGGGCGTATAGTGATCATGTTGGAAGTAAGTGTGATTACTTTGTATGTTTGATGCAGAACAAAATGATATGTGAACTCTAAGATGCACATATGACCCTATGAAAATTATGTTCACTTAATGGGGTTATTTAGAATTTTTAATGCAATTTTGCATAAAAAAGTGTGACATTTGAACTTCACAATGAAAAATGCATAAAATTTGCCTACATCTATGAAAATTAAGTCAGCTTAATGTATATTGCTTACAGAATTGCTGTTGTATTTCAGCTTAAAAGTTGCTGATGAAACCTTGTGAGGGGAAAAAAGTCTCTCACATTTCTCATTTTTCAGCCATAACTCAAAGACCACAAGCTGGCTGGACCCAAGGTCTCAGGGCAAAGAGATTGTCAGCAAGACAGAATGTGAGTGTATATGTGTGCATGTGTGTGTGAGCTTGGCTCGTCTCCACTTTTTGCCCCCAAACATACTCTGGCTCTCTCTGCAGTCTTCACACAAAGATTAATGACAAACCTTCCTGGAGCCATTTAGTCTTTTTCTCATGCCTTCATCTTATCCCTTGTTTCCTTTCCTTTCAAACCTCATCCACGATCCGCTCTCGCTTTTTTTCTCTCATCTCTCTTTTTCCTTTAATGTTATCTATCACTCAAAGCACGCTCTCTTAGATTTGAGAAGGTCATGTCTGCTATCGCTTTTGAAATGAGTGATCTTCAGAAGTCATTATGTCTGTTACTTATTTTGCAGGTTTCAGATGGCAGTATAGAGTATTGCCACATGAGCTCTTTTCATTGCATGCTTAATTCAGCAGTTGGAAGCTGGAAGTAAATATACATTTTGCCAGTACTGCACATTTTACTGCAGAATATAAAAAGTGTGTGATTGAACATTTCATACAGAGTATAACCAGTACAATCCATATCCCAGCAGATGGCACTGTTGTTTAGCAGTCAACTCCATCCTAAAGTAGTGTAGGCAGTTTGGCTTAAATGCATTGTTAAAACTGTGGACTTAGCAACCCATGTATAGATACTTACTTTTATGTTTGTTGTGTGTATGTGTGAATTAGTACCTGCATTCACAGACCAACCATCTGACCTGAAGGGCTATTCCATCCATACCCGCCTGTCGAAAGGGCCTCGTGGGTTTGGTTTTAACATTGTGGGTGGCAGTAGACCTCGAGAGTTCCTGCAGGTGTACAGCGTCACCCCTGGAGGACCCTCTGCACTCAAAACAGGTGAGTTTTAACCCTGTGTCCTAAAAAAAACATAAAACAGATGCAGCTGGCACTCTATTGCAATCACTTCTATACAATAAGCTAAAAACTAATTATAGCAGTGATTAGGATCTAAAATCTTAACTTTTAATGGTAAGCGAATTAAGGCATAAATATTTAAGTTATGTAAAGTTACTACTTTATTATTATTTTAAGCTGTTTTGTTATTGAAAAGAGAAACGACAAAAAGCAGTAATTTTGTGTTAAAATGCTCATGTATTTTTGCACAAACATGTTCACGGAGGCTTCAGCTTTAATGTTTTCATCTGGCTACTTTTATTCTAATGACATGAGGAGAACAATTACAATTTAACATATTTAACAAAAATCAAATTTTCCTGCATGTCACATTTTATTACCTTGGCAACACGAATATTCTCTTTGAAAAGTGGCGTATGCTTTTGCTACTTCTATATAAATCTGCAGTAGAGGAGATGGCACTTCAACGGTCAGTTCTTTAAATATTTATAGATTTATGGCAGATATAATAATTTAATAACACACACAGTTTTGTGCGAGAGGCTCTTAAGGACATTCTGAATCATATGTGATGTAATGGTATTGCTGACTTTAACATCCTCTTTTTATGCTTAGAAGACAAAAAGCACCATAGATCTGGATTTAAGTCAGATCATTTATAGATGGTAGAGAAAGCAGGGTAGAGAAAAGGATCGGATGGATAAAAGATAGATTTTACCACGGGAGCATGAGCTATTTGCTTTTCTGCTCTCCCTATCCTTTAATCTATCCCTCCAATCCTCACTTTTGTTTTAGGCAGGCAATCCCTTGACATTCTTTCTCTCTCTTTCTCTCTCTGGATTAGATTAGTGTTTGTGTGTGTGTGTGTGTCACGCTGTTTGGTGATTTTGGAGGGTCTCATGGTTTGAATCTGCTCATCTGCTCTTAATCCAGATGGGCCTGTAGGTTTTAATCTGCTTGTCTCACACACAACACTGTCCACTCACGTGTACTAACAAAACTAAACACACACACTCACTCACTCATCCTTAAAGGGGTCACATTGTACCTTAACAAAATCCTTTGAAGTTTGTCTTTTTTTGTTCCAAAAATTTAATTTAGTTTAGTTGATTCATTTGTTTTTATTGATTTAAGTTATTATTTATTTTATCATGACCCTTTTCACTTATCTCTGACACCTTAGTTTACTAACCACAAAAAAAGGTCAAAAAATGAAAGTTACAGCCGAATTTATTGTTCGCTGAATTTCCTTTCAAAATTGAGGGCATTTTGATTCCTTATTGTTTGCCCACTTTGATACTTGAGAATCTGATTGGTTATGAATACCTGCATGTGTAAATGCAGATGTTTCTCACTCTGTCTCTCTCTTAGCGGACATCCTAGTGTACATCAATGACTCATGTGTGCTGGGTCTGTCCCATAAAGAGGTTGTAGAAATGCTGAAATCCGTCCCAATGGGTCACAGTGTGGACGTGGTTCTCCGTCGAGGTTATCCAATGCTCTACAACCCTGATGGCTGTCCCAAAACCAGCCTTTCCTCCACTTCTGACCCAACAGGCACCAACCCTACAGCCCCCGGGTCTGCTCAATCCCAAGTCCAACATCCCGATGGACACCAGCCTGCCTTGGTGAACCTCAACCGCTCCATGTCCCGCCACAACAACTTTTACCCCCGCATGCAGAAAGAGTCCTTGGATGCTAATGGAAACACAGCACCACTTTCATACGCAATGGCCAATGGAAATGGAGTGGGAGGGACTATAGGCATGGGGGCGGTGACTTCTTCAAATGCCCCTCCTCCATCAGAGCGGATGAGCTCCAGTCATAGCGATACGGAGGTCTGCTCTGTAGTCACGCGCAGGTAACCGGAATGACATTTCAGACAGATTGAGTTATTATTGTTTTAATAATAAATAACAATCATTATTCTTGATTTTGATCATTCTGTGGTTGTGATAATAATAATAATTGTTATTATTATTAATATTGTTGTTGTTTTTTTAATTATTATAATTAATGAACATGGTGATAATAATATTAGCAACTAACAATACTAATATATAACCATGTTTGTTCATTATTAATACAAATAATGAATGGACTTGTTTGTTAAAATATTATTGTTATTATAACTATGTTTATTAATAAGGATTATTATTAATAAGAATCAATATTATAATTAAAGATTAATATTAATAATAACAACTACAATAGTATTATTAAAACACTAAAAATTTATAATGAAATAATAATAGTTAATTACATAACAATGTTCATTCATGGTTATTCATAATAAATATTAGCATTATTTTTATCATTATTTATTTATAAAATAAATAATCTCTGCAATGATAATGATAATAATAGTAATATCATTACCATGTTCAATAATGACCATTATTACTGTTATACTATTATAATTATTATTTTTTTGTTACTGATGCTGTTATTTTTACACAATCTTTATTTCTTCCACTCTCCATCTAGAGCTTCCCTTGTCCGAAGCTACAACAACAACTCTCTTCCAGCTCCTTCTCACGCCCATCACAGTTCTAAGTCTTCCGAGAGCGATCTCTCCTCTGCTGCTCTCCCTCTGCCCCAGCCTGAGGTGGGACCTACCGTCCCACCGGGAGCGCCCAACACTCAGCGGCCTCCAATGCCCCAAACAACTCTTGCTGTTGCACCCCCAACCGAGCACCCACCCTGTGGTTTCAACGGGTGTCCAGCCAACAATCCCCCGCGACCTCATCCGGGTGGCCTAGGGTCCCCCGGAGCCCCAGGTGGGGTAGGCTGCGGGGGAGGGGGTGAGCTGGTACCTGTGGCCTTGGGCAGGAGTGAGGGAGGGGGTATGGGTTTTAGTGTGACGGCTGGGGGGCAGGGAGGCCAGCTGGCAGTGGTGAAGAGAGTTTGGGACAGACGACAGTGCCACTCCCTACAGCCAGGGGACGCCATTATTAAAATCAACGGCGCTGATGTTCAGAGTCTCAGCTTCGCACAGGTAATTCATTAAATCTTCAGGTCTGTTTCTGAAGCTCTTTCCTCTTCAACTTTACATATTTGAATCCTTGCAAATGATCTTTTTCATATGAACAGGTGCAGAGAGTGCTGCAAGAACATACCAAACAGGGTGAGGTGGTCTTACTGGTTTACAGAGGAGGTGAGTGTCCTCTAAATTGTCTATGAATAAATAATTTAAAATATTCTATAAAAAAGTAAGAATTTTCCTTTTGATTTCACTTTATTAAACATAATTAAATGACAGATTACTGCAAACTTTATCACATTTAGTGTGGAATTTTGGAAATTAATGGAAGAAAATCTTTTAATATTTGTTAATTTTTATTATTTCATTGCTATTTAAAAAATGTCAATTAAGAATAATTTTGGAACTCAATACAAACCACAGTTTAAAAAAAGAACAAAAAGCAAAAAAAACTAAAGAAAATGCATTATGTTAATTCTAACCCTAAGGAGGAAAACACAAAAGTTCAAACAAATGTCTAATAATAAAAATATATATATACTGTATATAACTACTGTAATACATATAATCATATAAGTAAAATTATTGTTTTTAAAGACTGAATTTAATTAAGCTTTATATAAAAAGGTAAATTTGAGAAATATTAAATTTAAATGCAGTGCAATATTACATTTTGAATAAAAAAAATCTAAAAAAAAATATTATGCAATGTGCAATATTATTAATATAATATAATATAACATGCCATTACACAGAACAGCATACATCCTGCCTCTATCGCCCATCACTATCCTGTTCTCTCTCAGGTTCTCTTTGTTCCCCAGGCTCCCCAAATGCCTATAAGAGACCTCCTCCCTCCCTGGGCACCCCTGATCTGACCTCGCCCTCCTCCGATGGTGCTGTGCCCAGCCAGAGCACCCTCTCTCCCTCCTCGCCCTGTGGTGACCTCCCCAACCTGGTCCAAAGCACCAGCTTCCTGGACTCAGTGCCCGTGACCCTGACCTTAGAGCCCCGGGACTGGATTGGAGTCGAGGACGGACCTGCTCAGTGGAGCCGTACTGCTCCCTCTAATCTCGGCGCAGTATCCAAAAGCCATGTAGACACAAGGGGAGCAATATCTTCCAGAGCGATGGAGGTGGAGTTGAGACGGAGAACAGGAGAAGGATTCGGGTTTGTCATCGCATCCCAGGACGTGATGAATGGAAGTAAGTACAGGCTGGATTGAGCATGATCTGCATTTATGATTTCTATGTGATCTTGTGACCTTTGTTTTAAGGAAAAAAAAGGTTCTGGAAATATATTCTACTTCGTAATTATCGCAAAAGAAGAGAGTTTATACTCCTGCTTTGCTCCATGTTTGGAGGCCAGGTGAATTGTGGAAAAAAAATGCCCTCTAAGAAATATTTCCAAAAAATGCCCTCTAAGCATGTTCGTCTTCTGAGTCATGCCATTATGTAATAAGCATGTGCACAGGAATCGCTAGTTAGCAGACTAATTATGATTTCTTTCACTCGATTTGAGGCTTTTGCTCTTTACAGTTGTTTTGTAATTAGTCATAAATGTACATGTTTGTACCTCACTGCTCTAAATGTTAAGGGTAAAAATTACATATAAATGTAAGATCAATTAAAGTCCAAAAGAGGTCAAGGTTTGTGTCCAGCAGTTCTTGTGTTTGTGAAACGACAAATGAAACAGTTTCCTGAGTGCACGGTTTTTCCTGTTTTCTTTGTTTTTTTCTTGTGCATTGTCCTTTGTTCAGTTTATTTGTAGTTCAGTACTTGTTCTGTGTTATTTGGGTCCTGTATCGTTTCTTCAGTAACACAGACATTTACAAGAAGGGACCATTGACATTTGTCTGTTTTGGATGTTTATGGTTTTGTAACATTTTCTAAAAGTTTATGTAGCTGCAGTACTTCATAGATACAAATGTTTTCATGAAAGTTTCTAGTAACTAGACAGTGCATCTGAGAGAAATCACTCTACTGAATATGTAATTTAGTAATTCTGATATTTAGTATAATACTATAATTTTACTTACCAAAATGCCATTCATATTTTTATTTGTAACATCCAAATGTCCAGTGTTGTTGTGAAAGTTGTGGAAACATTTGTGCTTTTAGTGCAATGATATATATTTATTAATTTTGCAGTATATTACCATATACCCTATTAGTATCAGCCAGATTTCTATGATTTATCATTTAATGAAGATATCACCGGTAAAAATAAATGGCAAAAGTTTGAGCATTTATTTGAAACAAATCTTTTGTAACATTGTAGTAGCTTTACTGTCACTTTAGATCAATTAAATACATCCTTGATCAGTACAAGTATTAATTTCTATATCAAAATAATATTTACACCAGACTGTTTAACAGTAGTATGTTTGTCTGTGTATGTTTGTATTGTTAGTAGGCTATTGTTAAGGTTTTAACAGTATTACTACTTGTACTGTATCAATACCACTTATCGATCAGTAACTTTAACTGTACTCTTATCGGCACTTTTTGTTGTGTTTTTAATTAAAAATGTTATATAACTTTTTTTAAAATGTAAAATAATAATCTGTTGCCTAACAAACACCAATGTTTGAGCAAATATTACACAGACAAAACAAGTGATTGTACAACAAATAAATAAACAACTGTTTTCCTGTAAAAGAATGAACTGTAAAGGCATTTTTAGTGTTTAAAATATATTTAGGCTACTGCAGAAAAAAATACTCTTAATATTTCTATGCCTATTTTTAATGTAACCAAAATGTGTGTTTATTAAATTATTAACATTATATTAACATACTTTAATAATTAAAAGAGAACTTATGTGATGTTTATGTCATTATTTTGGAAGACTGCTAGCATAAGCAATTATAATATAAATAAATGTAAAAAATTTTAAGACGTGCATAAAAGCCGTTTTTCTGTCAGTTTTAATAAGTAAAAACGAACTGTCTCGATTTAGTGTCTACGGTTAGATGAGATGTTTACAGGTTTATTGTCAGTGACATTATTCTACCGTTATTTTCTTAACTGGTTATAGGATAAAAAGTCTCTCACCTCAGAAAAGTGAACATCCTGTACTGCCAGATGTTATGCCGTGTTCGTTGCGTGCATAAATTTGCTATGTTTTATTTTCTAACTATATATATATATATGTGTATGTATATATGTATATATAGTGGGTCACGGCTTGATGATCATGGGATACTGTGGGTCCCAAGGCCAAACCATGTACTGCTCTGTGCTCTGTGTACTGCGGAACAGAAGGACATTTCATGCATGAGATTGCCAATAACAAGTGCAAGCAAATGTCTGTAATATTATCGCAAATTAGAAAAGGTTAAAATATGTTGGGTAACGATTATTTAGCAATAAATAGGAAATGTATGTTTTTTCTGCAGTAACGAAAGCAGAACCGTTAGTGTCAGAGCTTATCGATACTTCGGCCTTTTATAATTTAGCACCGGTATCGATTGAGTACAGAGTATCGGTACCCACCCGTAATTGTTAGACATCCCAATATAGGGTTTTAAATATCCCACACTTCCTCTCTCATTTTGTGAGAGGAATCAGTGTAGTATTAAATCACTCTTACTTGCTTTCACTCACCTCCCACCTTCTCCCTCTCTCCCTCTCTCCCTCTCTCCCTCTCTCCCTCTCTCTCTCTCTCCCTCTCTCTCTCTCTCTCTGCAATCTTTTACCCTCTTCCCCTCTCTCTTTTCCTCAGTTCAGTTTTGTCAGTGAAAGCGTCCTCAGTGTCTCTGCTCTAAGGGAAAAACACATGAAAAGTCCTTCTTTTCTTAATTCCCTCACTGTTTTGTAATATTATATGTAGATTAAAATCTCGACGTCTCTGGATTTGAAGCTGGATTTAGAAACTCTATCAGGACAACATGCTGGAAAGGCTTCAGTCTGCCCTGAAAACGGTGAAGGACGCGAAACGTAAATACTATCTTACCTCTTATGGACTCTCTCTCTATATATATTATAATATCTATATTCTGCTTAATTATTGACCTTGGTTCTTTTTTAAGTTTAGTGGTGATTTTGTGGATTTAAAAAAATTCCTGGAACGTGTGTTTCCTTAAGCTTTGTGATTTGTTTGTATGAATTGAGAGAGGGCGTATTCAGGTAACAGTTTGTTCATGTGAGAGAGAACAAAATGAGTGTTTTGCATGTGTTGCATTGTAGTCTTTGAGCTCTCCGGGATAGTTCTTCTGAAGTGCTCCCCTTCTGATTACATCTCAGTACTTTTCATACTTCAGAGCATCCTGGAGATGGGGTTCACCTGGGCTCTCACATGCCTGAAATATTTCCACCGGCAGTGCCAATGAAAGGCTTAATTCTTTGACGTGTTGGACCAGTGAACAAAGAATCATCCAAGCTGTAGAAGGCTCCAAATTTCTGCTTACAGACTTCCTTAGCAATGAATAGAAAAAACTTTGAAGCGTAGTGTTCTCTATAATATTTATATGGAACTACAAGGTTTTTTCAAGAATACATTGCACGTTTATGGTCAAACATGTCCTTTGGTATATTCAAAATAATCTGGTAGTCCCATGGTACTTTTTTAAAATATGGTGCCTTTTATATTCCTTGGATATGGTATTACCATATTTTTGTGTATGCTTAATTCATTAGAAAAAACACTGTCATAGTCGATGGTACAGTAATGATATAACACTATAGCATTTAGAAAATTACCAAGGTAATACAATTTATGTTAACACTTTAATGTGTCCCTGTTGTATGTTACAGAACAATAAGGTATGCATAATTACATGCAAGTAACCCTCATCCTAAACCTAACCATATAGTAAGTACATAGTTAATTAATATTACTCTGTACTTAAATATATACTGTAATTAGACTCTTAACAAGGACACCTTAAAATAAAGTGTTACACAAATCACTTACCATAGTATTTATAGGGTACTGCCATGACATAATGGCACCACATGGCACCATGGTATTACTAGTTTTTAGTGTTGTCTGGTGATGGTATCATATTGGTACTTATTTTTCGTCTACCATGGTCTTCTTTGAAATCTGTTTAAGTGTCATACCAGAACACATGAATATGGTATCTCTATATTTTTGTCTCTCAGTTAAATTATTACTGTTATGAGCTGCTCAGCCGGAATATTTTATCAAGTGTGTGAGATCATCTACAGTACATGAGGTCATTTGTAGGGAATGTGTGTGTGTGTGAACGAGTGTGGGACAGAGAAAGTTAGAAACGCTGCATGCTCGTTCCAGTTGTGCTCAATATAAGATTGTCTGTATCTTATCTGTATCCCCTCCACAGTATGTGCAAGATTCTTAAGGCGTTGTCTTGTGCCCGTTTCCATTTTTCAGAAGAACAAGTTGTTCTAGGGTCAGCTCATACTGTTTCATGAAGCTTAGCCGTGTTAACAGACATCGCAAGTTCTGGATCATTGGTTGAGCATATTTCCTTGATGTCATGTGAGGTTCCGCATTGTTCATTTTAGCGCATATTTACATTCAAGAACTAATAAGCTGGATAAGATTAAATATTAAACAGATGGTTGGTTTTGCATCTTTTTCCCCAAAGGGATTCAAACATGCTTATGTGGATGTTTGAATGTTTATGATGCATTTTTGTTTTGTTGGATATGTGTTATGGATCTTTAGATGGGATGTGTGAAATCAATTTGTTCAATGCTGGACACTGCGTCTGAAACAATGTTTCACTGCAGAATCAGATTGTGGATCATTTGCTGTTGTTTAAAGCAGTGTTGGTATTGGTTTTTTTTTTCTGCAGGGTCAGTCTGATGAAAATTAGTCACTATTATCTTTAATGCTGTGATCTGCATTTGTGTGTTTCAGCTCTATAATGTGTACTAGCTCTATATATATGTGTACTAATGTTTTTATTTGTTTTTGCTTAAAGGTAGAAAAGTATTAATACACGCTTGGTCACTTATTTGATATTGTTATTACATGAGGTTGAGTAAATCGAGTTTTCTTTTTTTTTTATAAAAATTAAAAAAGACATCACACAGAGAATGCTATACTTTCACATAATATAAATTGAAACCTGTATTGCAGATTTAACCCAGGCACACGTGACACAAACTGTGCTTTTCATTTATTCACTGATTCTGTACTCACTGAATCATTTACTCGCTGATCACTGAAGGGTGTGGTTAATGCATCAAGTATACAAATGTTAGAAAATGAGGGAGTTTTGAAGTAAAGGACTTTAGTTTGCAGTGGTTCCATAAAGTGAGAGAAGATTTAGAAGTTTTGTTCTAATCATAACTTAAGCTGAAATGTGTCGTTTCAAATGGAACGACAAAAAAGGACAGGCTTTTAAACACATTTCCATAAATACTCCCCCTCCTCGCCATTGGCTGGCTGATTAGATAGCCACACCCCCACCTAGCACTATTGGTTGAAAGTTCAGGTAGGTTTGAGCGTTGTTTTGAAAACAGGTATTAACAAATCAACCTTGTAGTTATTCTGTAGTAAATTTACTTGAAGCTAAAGTGTGTACAATTTTCGATTTCCTCATTCTCAGGATTCTTCTTTATATGATTCTGCATAAGAACTAGCATAGGCGAAAGTATATAAACTTAACACTCTTTAGCTTTAATCAGTAACAACAGAAGCCCACAGGAGTTCAGGTAAACATGCGTGCGTGTCTTTCTGACATGTGACAAAAGGTCATAATCTCGGCATGAGTCCTTCTGTTCTTTACTCTGCATGAAGAGTTTGGTTAGAGCGCTGCAGCCATCCACTCTCGACCCCCGTCTGAACTCGGCTTCCACAACACGCAATACCTCTGTTCTTCCCACCGAACCCTGTGGTGTGTGCACAAACTAAGCTCTCATACGGCTCATTGGCTCGCAGTTCAGGGGAAATCTGGCCAGACGTGAAATAACAGAGGCTCATGAATTGTAGAGGTGAACAGAAACAAGGTGTTGTGTAAACGTTCTAAAGCGCAACCCAGTTATTTCACACATTTAAAGAGTAGCTAAAGTTTCACCCGTGCTTTTGTTGTGCACCTGTTTATGTCGGTGTTGAATTGCTAATGTATCGCAACATTTAAAGTGGATCAAAAAAAGTTGCTCAAAGTTGTCCTAAGACACTTTTACTAGGTTTTTGGACAAGGTTTTGATCCACTTCAAATGTTGACTACTATATACTGTATGTATATTTATGTATAACATAATTCTTTTTTTTTTCTGTAGAAAGTGGAAATTTACTGTTAAAAAAAACTTACAAAATGCCTCTTTCAGTACTAAACTGTTACAGTATAAGCTTTAGAAGTCATGCATGTTTTATTCTGTGTTATTCATAACAGGATAGATTTATAGGATTAATCTGAAGTTATGTAACAAATACCATATACCTTCATGAAGCCAAAATACTCTGATGTTCAGTAACTACAAATCCCAAAGAGCATTTCTCTTTCTTTCAGACAGCTGGGTCAGAAACAGCTGTACCCCTCTATTCATCCCTTTTATTTATTTTTTTTTATCATGAGGGAGACTTTTAGGAAATTACATAAACCCCCTGTGCCATGTTCATTAAACACATTCCCCGTATAGACATAATGACCATTTTAATGTTTTGCCTCTGTATGTCCATTTCTATAAATAACCCAGAGAACAATATGCTCATTAACAAAGATGTTTTACACGTAATGAATTATGCATGAATGTGTTACTTATAAATAATAGACAGACTCATGAATAATGTAGGTTTGGTAATAATTGGCAGCACTTAACGATGTGGTACGTGGGAGAACATTCTCGTCCAGTACAACACGCTTCACATGACACTAAACACACTCCCACCTGGGCTCTACACACACAGGATTATCTCATTAAACAAAAGATTGAACAATTTATTCAGCAAACAATATTCTCATTTTCCACTTTGTGGATCTGTTACTGTTATCATGGGCAGAGACGGACCAATTAAAAAAAAAAAAAAAAGGAATTTTTTAACATTCAATATACTTTTGCCTGTAAGGAAAATACTGGAGCGGCCCAAGGATGTTACCAAGTGAAGTGACTTAAATTAATAGTTTAGCCACACATATGAGTGACTTTCTTCTGTGAAACACAAAAGGGGAGTTTTTGGAGAATGTACAAAATGAAACTTTTCAATTTCAGCCCCATAAAAGTGACTCATGCACTAAATTTGAAGTCATAAAATAGCTTTGTGTGAGGAAAGACCACTTCAATTATTCACTGAAAATCACTGCAGTAACGTAAAATTTAGTCTGTTCTTCAAACAAAGCATTTGAGACTGATAAACTATACTTTCATACAGAGGCGGATCTACTGGGGTGGCACGGGGTAGCAATTGGCACCCTAACAAAAAGCCTTTCCACCCCATTTGCCACCCCAGCACTAGTGTCCAGTATATTGATAGTGGCTCCCTGATGCCCGCAAATTGTACAAAATATCGCAGAATCTAAACCAAGCTGGCAAGCACGTGCACGCGAGACATTAATGCATCGTGAAGGAGAGAGAGATAGAAAGGCCGTGCGTACATGTGAACTGTGTGTGTGTGTGTGCGTGTTCATAGCGCGTGCTTGACAGAGAACATCTTGATTGGTCGACTAAGAAAAATAAGCCAATCAGCTTTCAGTGTGTTCAGGGGCGGGTTTGTATTTCTTTTCCCGGGAACCGGAGTTTTTAGTTCAATGCAACCTACGAGATCGTTGTGGCAGAGAGAGTGACTCGACTGTAAACAACATAACAAACAGTGCAATAGTTTTGAAGAAAAAATCTGCCTTTTCATTAAACCAGAGAAAAACTTTTAAAATAACCATAACGACGCAGTCTCCCTGCTACAATAATGATAGAAGCAAAGTTTTCCACAGCTTTGACATATCTTTATAAGTACAATATGATTGTATTATTTGTGTCCCCTTCAAAAATTGCTCGCGAGAAATTTTGTTTATTATCTTACAAAAAGAGATACTTGGACTAAAAGGGACTTTTGTTGCTTTACTTGCACTAAAATGATTGCTTTCTGAGCACTTAATACTGTGATTTATTTTATTCATTTTGAAGATATTTGTTGGTGATTTAATTTATGTATATTTGGTATTTCTGTTTCTGTATAATTATGATGTGTTTTTGACTTAAGGAAACTTGATCCACTGAGTCATTGGATCCATATGCAGTCTGCATTGTTTGTCATGCTTTGTAAAGCTTGGCATAGACTTAAACTTGCTACAGGAAGTTAAACATACCATACCATCTCATTTAATTTTATCTGACTTTCCAATCCATATATCAGGTTCAAAATCAATCACACATTTCATTTTTCTAGATCCGCCCCTGCTTTCATACCAGTGGCGGTTTTAGGCATGGGCGAACGGGGCAGCCCGTGGGGTTTTTTATGACACGTGGGGGGCAGCACAACCACTTGGAGGAAAAAAAATTCTCTGCGCCCCTTAACGGTTTTCTATTATCTATCATACCTGTGACTATGCCGTTTTAATAGTTTCAAATCTAGCACACATGAAAACAAGATGAACAGTATCCGCGCGCAGAAAACCATTCTTGTGAGGGAGCATTTCTGCACCGCGACAGCACAGAACACTATGCGCGTGACATGTCTCTTCCTTTCCGTAATTTTAATAGTAAATCTTCTTAATTTACCAAAAAATACAATGTGTTTAAATTTCATTAGTTAAAAGACAAATTAAATTTGGGTGAAACTTACATCCTATTTTAGTTTGACT
Organism: Enteromius thamalakanensis; assembly: GCA_032357475.1. Lineage (NCBI taxonomy): Eukaryota > Metazoa > Chordata > Actinopteri > Cypriniformes > Cyprinidae > Enteromius > Enteromius thamalakanensis. The sequence goes on along the minus strand of JAUCMT010000154.1, from coordinate 9,610,095 downwards.
TTATTAATAAAAATTGTGTGTCTTTAATGCTTTTTTGTTTTTAATGCTTCTGTGAATTTTCAAGTAGTGTTGTCACGGTAACAACATTTCTGTATTTGGTACCGTGACAACACTACTTCATTCTATTTTTAATTTTTTATTGCGTCCTTTCCGAAGCGTGAACGTTCCAGTCCCTATTTATTGTAATCGCATGGGAAAAGATCATGAAAAAGCTTGTTTCACATGTATATTTAATCTCTCTCTGTCACATGCATGATTGATCTTGTCGTGTGGAGTGAAATCTCAAGAAAGTGAATGCAGATCAGATACTCTGTTAGTATATGAACTAAATTCTGAATACACTAGTTTGAAGGCTTTGCAAATCTTTTATCTTTAGCAATGGGATTCATAAAATCTTACAGGTGTTCTCAGATTCACAAGTGAGGAAGCTTCAGGACTCTTTGTACAGATCTAAAAGGCACTTTCATGTTGTGAGGAACTGTTTCTTGGCTCTTTCTCAGAAGACGCAGCAAAGTGTAAATTAGGAGAGCATTTCAAACACGTTTGTTCTTTTATGGCATGTTTATTCAGATCTGCTGCCCACTGTGTGCAACACCGTTTCCTTTCTTTGTGTCATTTGTTTCCTATTATTATACAGTCAGAGCTTGTACACCTTTGTGGTGCTTCAGCTGAAATGCATAGAATCCCATTTCACATACGTCTAAGTACAATAAGTTTGTAAATAGAGTATCAAGCCTGTACACTTGAAACAGTGCTCTAAGCTGTCACCCTTGACCTAGATTGAATATAGGATCATGGCTAACAGAAACCGTTTCAATCCTGTTGTCGTTTTTACATCTTCTGCGCTGCTGGCTGTTTCCCCACACAAGTGCACGATCAATACAAACAGGTCGATTCACTGGCCAATACGGTCCAGAAGCAGCGCTGAGAGCATGTTTGGGAAAGTATCCGTCTCTAAAGATGCCCGCTTCCCTGCTAAACAGTATGCCTGAGGATGAGGAAATGCTGACAAGTACAACTGTGGGCGATGTCCACCATGGCTTTATTTATTTAACCGTTAAAAACATTAATATTGTGAATGAATACAATTAAAATAAAATTAAAATAGTTCTTGAATATATAGTAGATTATGTAAGCGGAGGGTGGCGGAGGGTCTTGTATCACGCTGAAGGGGCTTCTTTCGCGATAACTACCGGCTGCCTGTATATTATCCCGCTTATTACACGGCTACTTGCCACATAATGAAAAACAAACT
>JAUCMT010000154.1:9592240-9608740 GCA_032357475.1 Enteromius thamalakanensis | reverse complement strand
TATTCGAAAATAATGAACCTGCAAATGTCTCAACTGACCAATCAGAATCAAGCATTCCAGAGAGCCGTGTAATAAAGTTATATAATTAATACAGATTTGGTACTTAAGAAACATTTCTTCTTACTTCTATCCATGTTTAAAACTGCTGTTTAATATTTTGGCTGTGTAATATTTTTTGTGGAAGCCCTGATCCAGTCAGCATTTGTTTGTAGTATACCTTTTTTACATCATAGGTTCATCACAGTTTGATATTCACGCTTTGTTACTTTCACTTGCCACATTTAATAATATCAGGTCTTACTCATGAAACCCTAGCAAAACGTTTTGTTCAAATCCTTCATAAATGTGACCCTGGATCACAAAACTAGTCTCAAGTCCCTGGAGTATATTTGAAGCAGTAGCCAAAATTGTATGGGTCAAAATGACAGATTTTTCTTTTTTGCTAAAAATCCTTAGGATAGTAAGTAAAGATCATGTTCCATGAAGGTATTTATTCAATTTCTTACCGAAAATATATTAAAAATAAATTTTTAATTAGTAATATGCATTGATAAGATCTTTATTTGGACAACTTTAAAGGTGATTTTTCTGTACCCTCAGATTCCAAATTTTCATATTGTTGTATATCGGTCAAATATTGCCAAATCCATCCAAATCATACATCAATGGGAAGCTTATTCAGCTTTCAGAACATGTATGCATCTTAGTTTCGGAAAATGACTGGTTTTCATTTCTTAATTTCTTAAAATCTTAATTTCGGTTTTGTTGTTCAAGGTTCCCAAATAGTCACATTAAATAGAATCATATTTTTTTTAGGATAATTTAAGAAACATCTGTTTGCTTGTGTTTGATAAAGAGCACCCTTTGTCTGCGGAAAACATGCCCCTGTTCTCCTATTCTTAACTTTTTCCTTTAACCTCTTTCTATCTTTCCTTTCTTGAGGTGGTTGCTTTTCTCTTTTATGAAAACTTGCATGCCAGTCTAAATTTGGTGTATCTCTGTGCCTTTCATTTGCACATCACTTGCAGAAACATCTCTCAACAAAGACGTATATGGAGCAGAATGCTTAAGGCAACAGAGCAGTATTTTAGTCTGCTGTCTGATGTTTTATGTCTCGCTCTTCTTTCTTTAAATGACTGTCTCTGTGTAACATGATGGCTAGTGCTCAGGGTAATTGTACACAGGTCTTTGAGATTACAATCTTGGCAACCAACCTCTTGTTTGGCCAAAAGTGAAAGGCTGAATAATGTGGACAGACGAGGTTGGAGTGGAACAAAACACATCATACCCAAAGCGTCTTTGACAAAAAATAGGCTACGCAGAGTGAGAACAGGAGTGAAACTTGGAACTTCACAATAATTAAACACACACAGGTGTACAATAAACATGATTGATGCATAAGACTTCAATGTCAAGATGGCTCGGCGTTGTAACTAGCAGGTGGAACAGTTTGTTCTAGTGAGTTATTGCAGGTTTGTCCTTTTCTGAGAAGAGTTTTGTTTTGGAAACACGTTTGTGGAATGTGAAATCCCGTGGAACAATGTTTTTTTCCCTTTGGTGTGATGGAGAGCATGTCAAAATAAAGTTTTAGATGAACAATGGCACACACGGCGTTTGTTCTTTTCATGCAGAGGTGTGAGGATTCCAATCCCTGTTGGAATCTAACATTCTTTCCTATGGAATTTAGATACAAAACAGATTTTGCACACTAAAAACAGCTTAAAGGGATAGTTCATGAAAAACTTGAATTGATGAATGAATAGTTTTGTGTGAGGAACTGATTGCATTTAATTGGAAAGAACTAGCTCGATATAAAAAACAAATAATACTAATAATAATAATTTGCTCATCCTCATGACTTTTAAAACTGATTGAGATTTTTGGGTGAACTGTGTCTGTAGCGTGGACTATGAGTTGTGCTGTATTTTGTATACCTCCTGAAGCTTTAAGATTTGTGTATTTTTGCACATAATCTATTCAATAATTAAATCAATCATGTGGCTGTGTCTAGGGTTGTCAGGAACTTCTGTGCTCCAGAATGTCCCATGGTTATATAAACATGAAAGTTTAAGTGAGGATTTTGTTCAATGCTTTGTCAGCTGTATAATCTTCTTTTGATTCAGTGATTCATGCAGTTCATTTAGAAATATGCCCCTTTGTATCGTCACATCATGCTTTACCACATGGAAAAAAATAGTTAGTGACCCATTCTAAAGTACCAAGAATTTAGTTTCATTTACATGGAAGAGAGGATGAATATCTTTCTTTCTTTCTTTCTCTTTTTCTCTCTTTAGCCTCGTCTTTAGTGTCTCACAGGTTTGTGACGGTGCGACGGGGGAGCCCAGCAGCACGCAGTGGTCAGATCCAGCCGGGGGATCAGCTGGAGGCGGTGGAGGGCAGATCAGTGGTCACGCTGCCTCACAGAGACCTCGCACAGATACTGCGCAGAGCCGGCAACACACTCAGACTCACCATTATACCACGCTCTCACACTAGTAAGCACACCACACTCAGATGAAGTTCCTAATTGAGTGATGTCTGTAGATGGGGATGTTTGTTCATACACTACTGTTCCACAAAAGTTTGGGGTTGATAAGATTTCTTTGAAATAATAATTTTCTGTTCATCAAGGCTGGAATTATTTGATGGATAATACAGTACAAATTATAATATTGTTTAATATTACAATTTAAAAGAACTTTTTTTATTTTAACATTTGAAATGTATATTATTATTATTATTATTTATTTATTTTTTTTATGTAATCTAATTCTGCAATGGCAAAGCTGTTTTTTTTGGCAACCATTACTCCAGTGTCATGTGATCCTTTAGAAATCATCTTTGATGAAAAAAACAATGCTAAAAACAATTGTGCAGCTTAATATGATTCAAATATGCAGATACATACGCAGATATATTTTGTCATGATTCTTTGTTTAATAAAGAGCTCAAAACAAAACAGCTTTTTTGATACAGAAATGCAAAAGTCTTAATTTGTCACTTTTGATTAGCGTACTGTATTCTTGCTAAAGTATTAATTTCTTTCAAAATGTTTGAATTGTAGTGTATATTCACCTTTTTGTTTTTATTGTTTGCTGTCTATTTAAATAATTTAAAAAAAATTATCACTAATATGATTTATTATTTAACAGTTTATTCTTACATATTTATATGGTAATTATTAAATAATTAAATATGTTATATTTTATTATATTTTGAAGTAATGTTTCTGCCAGATCTTGTGGTGTATTTTTAACATTTTCCACTAGAGGGCGTAAAGATTATAAATAACTGCGACAGTAATAAGGTGTGTATCTAAATTTATGAGTGTTTATTTATCATCAGACAATAATCTACCTGAGTACCCTGACTTTGATGCTGAGAGTCGGTTAAGAAAAGGACATCGGGCTAAGCAAAAGGTGAGACTACATACACACATAAATATTTACTTTGGTTGTGGAGGCACTTTAAAACTTTTAAAATGTATTTAAACCTCAATACTTTTGATTAAAATTCATACAAATTTATATGGAAAGATGTGTGCATCTTTATAACTGGACACCATTTCTGAACACCTTTTTAATTTTAGATGCTTCTACAGTGTGATACCACTGTCTAGTATAGAAGAATTAGCATGCACTTTAAAATAGTTTCTAATGGTTGTTATCTACAACCTTTATTTCATACCCTACACCACATAAAGCTTTCTCTCTCTCTCTCTTTCTCTCCCTCTCCAGGATTCCCAGTTTTATAACGTTGATCTTGAGAGGGGGCCAACAGGGTTTGGCTTTAGCTTGCGAGGTGGAAGCGAGTATAACATGGGGCTGTATGTGCTCGGTCTGATGGAGGGTGGACCGGCCTCACGCAGTCAGAAAATGCAGGTTAGTTTACACGCGCACACACAGTAAAAAAAACTTTTGGACACTAATAAATAATTCTTTCACTTGATTCTTGTCAGGGATGTTTGTAAGTGTTATTCAAGCACTAAGAGTCATGATGTGAAGATTATGCTGAGGCATGCTGGGATTAGGTCTTGTTGTTGACATTGTGCTGAGTCACAGAGGATTTTGCTGACTCATATTGCAGGTGAGTGATCAGCTCGTGGAGATTAACGGAGACAGCACAGCTGGGATGACACACAGCCAGGCCGTGGAGCAGATCCGAAAGGGAGGAGCCCGGATACATCTCATACTGAAGAAAGGCAATGGATACGTACCGGATTATGGTGAGTTGAGAGAGTAATGTATAGGAATAAAGGAAATTTTGGTTCATATAAGATTAATCAACAACCAATGGGCAAAAGATTTTACAAAAGATTTGCTTTCCTGTTGATCCGATTCTTCTAATCAGGGCCATAGGCAGGTAAGAAGATATTTGAAGCTAATGTGTTGAAATGATACGTCTGTCCATAAACAACAAGGTCATGACAGACATTCAGAACGTTTCCAAAAGCATTCGGGATATAAGTTCAATCCTCTAGTACTTTTTTTGCAACTCTGCATTGGAATTTTTCTCTTGATTTACTTCTTTCTCTTCCTGTCTTTCACAACTTCATACTTTCGCTGTCTTTCTCTCTCTTGAACTCTCCTCCAGTGGAGCTTTCCAGCTTATCTCTTTGTATGACTAACTCGAAGCAGGGCGAGCCTTGCTTCTATGTCATCGGCCGGACAGAAAACACGCGGTTGGTAACCGTTCCTCGTTCCTGTTGGTTGTCATTTTGTCTTCCACTTTGTGATCTCACAGTTCTCATGCTCCCTTCAACATTCTGCTGTTTCCTTTTTATTTTTCCTGACACTAAGTTTTTTTACATATATACAGTACACATCCACTAAAAATATTACGACCAATTTGTTTAATAGAATTATTTAATGCTCAACAATTTTGCATTTATGTAGTCAATAATACAGTACAACAGCAATGTTTATTTCTACTCCCAAATGTTATTTATTTCTATAATGGCAGGTTGTTTGTGGAACATTTATACAGTTTAATTAATTTTTTGCTGAATAAAAAAAAAATCACACTTACAGTAGTGTATATAATAATAATCATCATCATCACAATACAAATTATTTATTTCTTTTTAAGTTTATTATAAACTCACAGTAACACCACTATTCTCACTATTAACTAGTTGCTTATTAACATGCCTATTATTGTTCAATGACAGTGTAGTCATTGGTACATCACATGGTTGTGCTGTCATTCATCCGCCCACTTCTCCATCATCCGACACTTTCTCTTGCGGTCTTTTTTTGTAGATAACGTTTCTCTTTCTTTCTCAGACCATGAAGCTGGAGCCGTTTCCCCCTCCTCCCTCTTCTCCGAGGAGCAGCGTATGGCTACAGTGGATCGCTCTCCTTCGAGGAGCAGCAGATGGGTGGATGACAGTGGAGGAGAGAGGAGAGAGAGGAGGGGGAAGGAAAGAAGGGAATCAGGGGGAAGGAGCAGAGGAGGAGGAGCGGAGGAAGGCAGCTCTCGGTCGGCAGGAAGCAGGAGAGAGCAACAGATGCGTTCACGGAGTTTACCCGGCGCGCTGAGGAGCCGAGAGGGGCCACACAGAGAAGAAAAGGAGGACGACACACGAGAAGAAAGAAAGGGAGAAGAAGAACGACAACGAGGACGGCAAAAAAGTCATAGCGTTGGAGAGAGAAGGCGAAAAGTGAAGGATGCTAGTTCAGAGAGAGAGAACGGTCTCCAAACAGAGCAAGAGAATGAGAGCGGGAGCGTCAGAAGAGAAAAGAGGGATCACACCAGAACCAGCACAACGGAGGTCACACAGCGCACACCTTTCTCTTTCCTCATGCCTTTGGACAATGATGATGATGCCGAATCGACTCACAGCTTCTCTGAAGTCAGTGTGTCTGCAGCCAGCATCGCATTCTCGGGGACTCAGTGGCCCCTGGATACCATCAGCCCTCTACAGGCTCCTGGATCTCCGACAACAGCCCCGGGACCCTGGCTAGTCCCCAGCCCTCACAAACTCTCTCAGGTTTTAGAGGGGAAAAGGCTGAGCCAGGATAAGGGAGGACTGTGGTCCTAATGCTATTTCTTTAAAGGGATAGTTCACCTAAAAACATAACCTCATGACGTTCCAAGTCAGTATGACTGTTTGTAGGAATTTTATAAATAGTTGCACTTTTTCACGTGAGTACATGGGTACTGAAGCTTTTACGAATCAAATAAGATCAAAAATATATGACTTGTATACTATATTCCAAGTCTTGTGAAGTCATATTATAGCTGTGTGTGAGAAATGCACAAACTAGTGACTCTAATCAATTGATTTAAAAAAGAATTATTTATGAATCTTTGCTACTTTTATCATGAACATTGCAAAGAGAGTTAGAGCAGACTTCAGTGAATGAAGGTGCTGTCCTGTTCACCCCTCTTTAGCTAATTTTTAATTAATGTTATTTTAATAGAAATCCAAACCAACTTGAATTTATTGGGAGGCTGAAAGATCTCCATACATGCATTTTGCATCAACCTAAGTTGGTCAAGCAAATTTGCAGCATTGATCAACAGAAACCTGTTTGGGTTTAAAAGTGAATTCTGTGTGAGCTGTGGTTTATACAACACTAAACTACTGAAATATACAACAGACCTTTTTTTGCATGCTAAATTTTCACTAATGGTATTATGTGAATGCACCTTTTCACTTTGATGAAGCTGCTTCAGCATCCTTTTTGAAGCTTGTCTTCAAATTTTCTCCTTTTGTGTTTCAAGGAAGAAAATAGTCATACAGGTTTGGAACGACTTGAGTGTTATTAAACTACAAATTTGTACTTTTTTGGGTGGGTAAACTATCCCTTTAACCTTCTCTCCTGTCTCTTGCACTCTCTCTCTCTCTCTCACACACACACACTCAACCTCTCTCACCCAGCCTCTCCAGCTCTGTCTCTCTCTATATATATGTGGTTTTCAGTACACCACCACCCCATCTGTTTCTCTTCTGTCTCAAATCTGTATCTATATAGTACTAGAGTTGTGGTATTGGTATCAGATACCGCAAAAGCCTCCCACTCTGGCCAATCAATCCTTGATGTTATCGCCATCCAGTGGTCAAGGATTGAAAATGAGCAAATGCTGCCATTATGGTGTGGCTAGCATGATAGTAGTTACAAGGTCAGTTAGTATGCGTCTATGATTCATGATGTCCTTCATTGCATATGTCTTTTCATATCATTGACATTTTTATTTTGCATATTTTCCATTTATTTTCTTAAGAATGCAACAGAAATTCTATTATAAAAAGGAAGATTTATTTAAGACACGATCGCTCAGTCGTGCTCCTGAAGAGCTACATTTCTGGAAGTAAACTAGATCAAAAACGGATCTTCAGGGGCAGGACTAAGCGATTAAAGAGATTTTATTAGCTGCTTGCTGTTTGTGACTGGACTGTAACCCCTCCCCTGCTGTGTGCGCGGTGGTCTTGCTGTTGAAAGAGGGGGGAAGGAAGATAACAGAACTAAAGTTTTATTATAAGGCCAGTGAGCCGTATCAAACCTCTCCAGGTGCCTTCTGCTTCTTTAGCCAGTGTTTACCAAAAAAAAAAAAGAGAAACAAATACAAGTAAAAGAACATAAGACGTAGCATAGTAGAAAGTGTGCAACACAATACTGTTCTGCCTCTTTAACATCTATATCTTTGCAAGACTTGGTTCACGAGTCGGGGAAAATATTCTGCACATGCTCTGCGAAACTTCAGCAAAGTGAGTCAAAGTGAAAGAGAGCCATTACAAGTGCCTCATGCGATATTCCTTTATACGAGACATAGACTTCCCTCAAGCTGAAAATCAGGACCCAAAGTTTTGGTTTATTTTCCATTGTGATACTTTTTTGCGTTTGTATGCTTTCCGATTCAGTATTTCAGACCCATTTTCATTACCCTCGACATTTCTGAAAAATCGCGAAAACGAAGGCCTGATCGGTCCTCATCCCAAGCCCTCCACCAATCAGCATCGAGCATCATCGGAGTCTTCATTTCAGGAGACAAAAAGAAAAAATACGAACAAAACAAAACGAAAAAAAAAAAAAAACAAGAAGAAGAAAAAGGGCATTTTGATACAGGTCTTCTATGCATTTTGTAAGACTTACTGGTCAAAAATTGCGGTAGGATTTTTCTACCTAAGATATGAGATTCGTAATTTTGTGTACTGTTAAAATACACAGGCAGGTTGGTGAATCGAAACCGAAAAATTTAAAGGCGATCCGGTGATAATCAGACATGCTGTACCACCAGCTTATGCATTGATCTTTACCTCAGAACTGTCTGAGCAATAAGTGCTATCTCTTTCTGTTCCGTTTCATACCAAGCCAAGCTCTGGCAGGCTCATCGGAAAGCTGAGTACTAGAAATATGCAGTGATAAATCAATTAGGATCCCTGTATACATACAAAATTATATACTATTTTATTGAGTAGACCTAAATTTGTTTAACTAAACTAAAGATAGAATACAATATGCGTTAATTTATCACTGGAGGTGTTAACTGTGCTGTAACTTATCAATAAATGCTTACATAGAAGATCCCATGCCAGTTCTGTTGCCATCCGCAGCCTGTAAGCATTTAGCAATTTTTGCAATTCGATCGATCTTAAGTGTTAACACTTTAAATCAGGGCTTATACATGAGTATTACGCATCTGAGGTTCACTGCTCTCAGAATCCTCAACCAGCCTGGGTATTGATGTTGACTTTGTACCTGATTATCCCATTGGCATCAGCACGTACTGTACAGAAACTGGGATGAGCCTTGTAAATCTTTCGTTTGGGTTTATTTTTGTGAGGGGGAGGATTTCGTTGGTTTTCCAAAAACATTAAAACTGTAGCATTTCCCTTACTGTAGCAGATCTTATGAGAAAACAAGCTTACTGTATATAAGTATAGACATATCTGGACTTTTTTGAAATGTTATTTGTATTCTCGATTCCCCCCAATGTCTCACATATCAGAAATATACAGCACTGTCGAGCTATCCAGAGACACGTGCAGCATTTTAAAACCGAGGTGCCCATTGGCTTGACGAGAAGCTTGATATATAAAATGGTTCTTAGAATTCAATCTTGCATGTCTGTAGTGAGTATACTAGTTTTAATAGCACTGGCCCTTACAATGAAATTAAACGTCCCCATGGCATGATACTGTATTCCACAGCCCAGGAGGCCGATTGCAATGTTTTACACAACATCTGTTGCCAGTTACAAGTGATTCAAATTGTGGATTCTGATCTGACAGCTTGATTGCCCCCTAGTGCCCTCTGTGGTTTTTGCACACTCTGGCCCTCTTTTATATTCCTCTTCATGACGTCTTCAACATCATATTAAAAGCAAGATTTAGAGACACACAGACCACAAGTAGGTAGTCCTCAAAAATAAGAATTAGCATGCCCACTGAACATGTGTCCCACTCCATATAGGTTTCCTTGTACTGGAGACAGTTTAGACCCTTAGGTGTTCAGTAGTCTCAAAGATGAGCCATGCTCTGAGCCAACCGATATATGAATACAGTTATGCAATGTTTTTGTTTAGTTTTTTTATAATAATGTCTGCAAGGTTCCTATCAGTGCAAATGTGCCATTTAAATGCTAATCAATGATGTCATACTCTTTCCCTCTACCAAGAGATATCCAGATGGGCGTTTGGCCCTCTGAGTTTGACGCTTTTAAAATGTCAAATCACAAACTGAGTGTTTCAGCTTTGAATTTTCAACTTGAATTTGCTATATTGGCCTTGTAAGGAGTCAGCCATTGTACAGAACAAGGACACTTTTATTTGTAAAGAGAAAAGAAAAGGAGATGTTTTTATATCTATATTCTAGAAATATAGGATAGAAGGCAGCAGGGGTGTAAAGTGCTTGTACTTCATTATTCAAATTATTTTCTGTAACTGAAAATTGTATTCATTTGTAATATTTAATTTATATCCTTATATCTTGGCCTGGCCGTCATGACGAAAACTTGAAAGTTGAAATATGTAAAAATGTATTTGGCCAAAAATATATGGTTATATTATATTCACTGTTGAAGACTGAAGTGAGAAAACTGTTGGTGATCAGTTTATAAACCAGTGTTGTTATTATTAAATATAATTTGTATTAATTAAAGTAAAACTAAGCTAAAATAAAATATAAATATTTGTTTTATTATTTACACTTGAAACAAAACGTAAATGTTGCCTTGGCTACTAACAAAAATAAAATAATAAAAATAATAGTAGCCACTAGTAAAAAATAAGTTACTAAAATAACTATAAACACATACTATAAACAATTATACTTGTGTCAAACATATTTGAACAATTAATTTAATTTAACAATCTGAGACTGGTTTTAAAGTTTGTTTTTAAATTCTAACAAGTTTTTAATTCTAGATAAAATTTCGAACGTCTTGTGATTTCATCTCACTTTCAAGTCTCGTCAATTTCAAAACCAAGAAGTTTACTTTAAAATACTAAGTACAATGTGCACATTTTTGCACTTTAACTTTTTTTTTTTTTCTAGTTACTCTAAACATCTGACACCATACCCATAATGTCAGTATAATTTCTCAATGCTTTTCACACCCCTGTGTGCCAGACTGTTCGGCCCCCGGTAATGAAAGCAGAGGACATTCTGTCGTATAAAGGAAGTAGAGAACCTCTCTAAGGCAGCCGCCCGGTCTGAATCCTTGCGATCTCTTTTTCTTCATTGGTGCTGATCTGAATGGCTGCCGTCACTGTTTCGCTTTCCCCCATTCAGTGCATACGGAGGTCACCACTTGCAAGCCAGCGGAAAGCAGTTACTGTTTCAAGTGTTCAGATGGGGCTAACAATCTCATTCTGACAGCTCCCGTGTAAAGGTTGTACTTCCTTTATAGCATAAGCGTTCTCTCCTTCATTTTGACTTAGCATAGACAAGACTCTAAAGTATAGAGAAAGAGGAAGCAGTGTGTCGCAGATTTTTACCTGCCGGGTCTGAAGTCCTCCAGACCTCGAGTAGCTGTTATTTTAGTGGCGTCCTCTGCAGGGAAGATGCTGAGTGTGTAAATAGCAGTCCGTGAGGGGACACCTTGAACACAGATGTACAGGTTTTTAATTGTTGCTCTTGATATGTATGAAGATACTGTATTGTTTTTGAATGCATCAACAGGGAGTTTTGAATTATGAATAATGACATGCAGTTACAGAAATAAACTGAATAAAACTGAGAAAGTTGTGTTCACTCATTTTCAATCTCTGTAGCCTGGTTACAAAGCCTAGTGAGCTGCATAGGCCAGTTTATTTTTGTTGTGCTAGAATGTTGCTAAGCTAATAGTGACGCTCATACATTCAAGTACACATAAAAGCATACATTAGATTTAAATTTTTTTATTTTTCACTGAAAATTTTCGAAATTTCCTCTCTAAGCAGTTCATTATGTTTTAGAACAAAGCAGATGGGTGTTAAATATTTATTTTAGTATTATAAGATATGGTTACTTATTGATTTGATTTTAATGCTAGGTGCAGTAATTATCTTTAGATTCTCAGCTGTGTTCTAACAGTTTGACTCATTAATCCGCCGTACATTTTTCTTTTAAACTACTATGGAAAGTACCCATCTCTTGAGTAAAAAACTGTGAAGCTTGTTGTTGGAGATTGCTAGCTTGAACCACGTTTAATCATCTAACGTTAGGAAGCGTGTGCCCTCAGAATTTCAAGGCTCTGCATTTAAACAGGCAAGTACTCACACACATCACTGAACCGCTTGGGAACAAACTCCTACACATACAATATCCAGCATCCTACATATTCACCATCTACTGCAGAAGAGAAATATCAAACTGATCTCTCAATATCACACACCACTTGGTCCTACAATACACAAAAACATGCCTAAGCTCTGTTCTAAAACCTACATACAGTACTGTGTGTTTACTCTACATAGTCAAATATCTAGTATATCATAAGGGGCTGTTCAAACAGACAGTGTGTTTTTCCTTTTAAATTCATGAAACGCACACTGGAGGGCAGTGGAATAAAAAAAAAAATTGTAATGATTTTAATGTGTGTGCCATGTTTTTAGAATGCCAAAAACGCTATATCCAGAATGCATTTTTCCCTTTAAAAACGAAAGATGTACGGCAGTGAAAATGCAGTTGGTTTTTGTTTTTCACATTAAGTGGCATTTTAGAATACTGTGTCATAGGATGCTGCAAGACTTAAACGTAATGGTTAAACGCATCCAACACATTAATAAAATATGTATAAGCGACTCCTCTGACAATATACTAACAAGTGAAACTGTGATTTGGAACACACTACACCTACAAACACCTTTAACTTTTTTTTTTCTCCACAAACTCCTCACACACAGCTCTTAGCTAGTCCAAAGTTTGGTATTAGATTAGCACATGTTGCTAAGCTAACAACATCGCTAAGCTAATTTATTAGATGGAACATATGCACTTATATCTAACATTTCCATCGTCAACATTCTTGGATATTTTTAACCTTACTGCAGTACGTGCTAAAATGATCTAGTCCCTGAAGGATACATAAAAAATGCTGCCTTGTAAATGACCAGAGTATCTTATTAAACAGCCTTCTTCTGTTAACAGCCTGCTTATGTAAAATGCTAAATATACCACACAGGGGGTTCTGTTCATTAATTCGCAATATAAATTTAGGTGAACAAGATCAGTACTTCATGCTTATGAACATTACTCAGTGTAACTGCATGAATTGGAGGGAAATTGCTGTTTTTCCTTACTGAGTCTTGCTCCAAAAGCACATGCTAGCATTCATCAAAATACATTTGAAACTATGATTATCACACTTTTCACTTCAGAGTGCGAGCAGGCCTGTGGGAATAACAGTAAGGCTTCTCTCTCCCTCTCTCTCTATTCTAATTGCTCTCACTAATTATACGCTATGCCCTACACCATGTTAACTATGAAACGGGAGGGCGAATAGAGGCTGCAGTCCCTTATCATTCCTCCCTCTATTTTGCCCCATTATATATGCCTCAAAATCCAGATAACATTAAGAATTTGGCCATTTTTGGAAAGCTGATTTTTTTTTTTTTTTGCCAATCCCTTGATTTCAATATCTCTCAGCTGACTTAGAGTCAATAGTAGGCTATGTATCTGATAGATCACGACATCTTTATTTTTAGTCTGGGAACGCACATAACGTACGCCTGAGAAACCGACACGTTGCTTGGGCGTGTATGTGTGCTGCTCAGGGAAGCAGAAGGGGGCTGGATGTTGAGCACCAGGGAAATGTCATGTTGACCTTTTTAATCAGCAAGCTACAGGCTGCTTCAGATGAGACGAGGAGGGTTTGTGTCACTCACATATTGAAGTATAATCGTCGATAAGTGTGAGGCGTGTACACAAGGGTTGTATATTACAGCGTGTCTGATATGTTGCGCATTATGCAGTTGGCCTGGATATTGTATGTGTGTCAGTGGCAGGTGGTGGATCTAAGAAATGAGGATGTTTTTGTAGTCCATTGTAAAATCATGTCCTATTTACAATTGCTATTTACAATTTCCAGGTTAAAGAAGTTGGCTGGTTAGCAGGCTTTATTCAGGGCCTGATATAAATCTAGATTTGTAGTATTAATAATAAAAATATAGATTTTAAATGGCACAGCACAATACATTACCGAGGATAAAATAGTCAAATAATTTTATTTTCAATATTTTTGATTAGGTAGGCTACTTAGAGTATTTTCTATATAGGTGCTTTACAAACAGTGTGAATAGTATACATCTGTCATATTGTAATTGTTGTAGGACTTACAGCGTCAGTTGTGTTGCTCCACTGCTTATCACAGCTCCTCTCCCACGGCCTTATGGGATAGTATGAAGCGCCTATTCAATTTGCACGTGAGGATCTCCCTGGAAGTCATAATAGATTATCTATGGACCTTTTGCTAACTGTTTTATTAATACTTTGAATATTAATATACAGCCAGGATCTTTAATTATCCAGAATAAAATATCACCATAGTGTAGGTGTTATGAATCAGCAGGTGCGACGTGCGAGTTCAAATGCAGAGGGCTTTATTAAACAAACGTAGTCAAAACAGAAAGGCGTTCGGATGGGAGCAGATAAGACAATGCAGGCAGAGAGAGAGACAGTACCGTGAGAATGCCAGGAATGAAAACAGACAAAACACACACAGAGAGCATAGGAAGCTGGAGTGCCAAACAGAGCTGTGCTGGCACGTCCAGCTGAATGTTACATAGCCCCCCTCAAAGGAGCGGCTTCCAGATGCCCCAGACTTAGGACCTGGCATAAACGACCTCCAGGGCGGGGCAGACGGTGGAGAAGCCCACCTGGGTGTAACAGGCGGAGGAGACATCCTCCAGGGCGGAGCAGACGGCGGTGTAGTACATCTGGGCGGAGTGGGGGCGGAGAATCCCACCGGGGCAGAATAGAGCCGATCAGACAGTTCTAAAGCTCTCATGGCGGAGATGACGGCGGAGAAGTCCTCCTGGGCGGAGCAGGTGGTGGAGAAGTCCACTTGAGCTGTGTGGCGGGCGAGGACGCCCACCAGGGTGCCGCAGACAACGGAGAAACCCACCAGGGCGGGACAGGCGGCGGAGATGTCCACTTGAGTCACGTGGCAGGTGAAGACGCCCACCAGGGTGCCGCAGACGGCGGAGAACCCCACCATGGCGGCGCAGGTGGCTGAGAAGACCATCTGAGCAAATCAGACAGCGGAAGCATCCACCAGGGTAGCACAGGTGGCGGAGACGTCCACCAGGGCGGAGCAGGCGGCGGAGACGTCCACAGAGACGTCCACCAGGGCAGAGCAGGCGGTGGAGACGTCCACCAGGGCGGACCAGGAAGCCAGGCTGCACAAAAGAGCACGGACAGGTTAGTGGTCTGACTAACCCGACACGGAGTCATCACGCAGCCATCAGCGGAACCCTTATAAATACACTGTCAGACCCTCCATAGACAAAAATACAATTTAAACTTAGTAAAAACATTGGTAAACAGTCCATGTGACATCAATGGATCAACTTAAGTTTTGCAATACTACAAGAACACTATTTTGGGGGCAAAGAAAACAAAAATAATGTAATTTACTCTAGCATTCTTCTCCTGTGACTTGTCTGCCGAATGCTGATCCGGGTCATGAAGTTCTGCCAGGAGTGCTGATCCTGTCATCCGCGGATTCCAGTCCGCCTAATCAAGATCCGGTTCCTGAAGTTCAGCCAGGAGTGCCGATCCAGTCACCTGCGGATTTCAGTTCACCTATTTCAGATCCGGTTCCTGAAGCTCGACCGGAAGTGCCGATCCAGTAACCTGCGGACTCTACATCCAGAGTGGGAAATTGTGGACAGAGAGCAGGGGTGCTCAATCCTGTTCCTGGAGATCAACTTTCCAGCAGAGTTTAGTTCCAACCCTGATCAAACAGCTGCCTGTAATTATCAAGTGCTCCTTCAAATACTAATTAGTTGGTTCAGGTTGTTTCTGATCAGGGTTGGAGTTGAATTCTGCTGGAAGGTAGATCTCCAGGAATAGGATTGAGCACCTCTGATGTAGAGTGTGAGGCTGAGTTATCAGAATTAATCCCAATCCACATCAGTTGAGTCCCAGTCCTGAATAACTGTCCGGGGAGCCATTTGAGAATTCGGATTCGGAATTATGGCCAGGAGGGCTGACCCAAACTCCCACGGATTCCAGTCCGCAGTTATCGGCTCTCAGCCCTGAATCACAGTCAGAAGAACTGTTGGCAATTCCGGTGTCAGTTACAGTGTTGCTAAAGACAAATGAAAATGATGAGCTGCATACGGCATTCTTATTAAATAGAATGTAGAGTATAAGGTAAAAAACAGTTTGTGAAAATAGTACCACAGTATCTCTAAATATACAATATCCATAGGTGAAAAGTATCCAGATGGCACATCTAATGAGCACAGTCAATGGCGGTAAATACAAAACTGACTACGGTTGGTTACATGAAATTCATACTAAACACATTAATATTATATAGAACACACTTTTTAGTGGTCTTCGAGTTATTACTTGTTCAAAAGAAGAACCTAGAGAGTATTTGGTTTCAGCTGAAAAATAATCATGTAAAGTTCTGATCCCATCCACCCTCTTTATCTCCCACTTTGCTTCCTGTCTACAAAACTGATTGGTGTGACTTTCTTTATAAAGTCACAAGTAATACAGTTTTTTTTTACCAGGAATTCTACAGGTAAACATCACACTTAAAAATTAATGAATGCAAACTGATGGAATGTTACTATTTTTTGGTGGATCACCCTTCAATGACAAAACTATAATAAATCGTGAATTGATTAATCTTGCCTGGCAATGTAATTCGGCTTAGAGCCCTGCAAGGGCCTCAAATTTAGGCCCAAGCCGGCCCTCGGCCCGAGACGCTAAGGCCAGAATTACCAGTCCGAGCTAAAACAATTGAAACATATAACCATATTTGGTAACACTTTAGAATAGCGGATGGTTATAAGTCATTTATAAGAGATTAGTTAATGATGAAATGTACATCTACA
>JAUCMT010000154.1:9579926-9592140 GCA_032357475.1 Enteromius thamalakanensis | reverse complement strand
GACAAAACACACACAGAGAGCATAGAAAGCTGGAGTGCCAAACAGAGCTGTGCTGGCACGTCCAGCTGAATGTTACAGTAGGATTGCAAATTTAAGAATCTGTCTTAGATCTGCTGATCCTAGATCTTGAAATAACATATAAGAAACCAATGTGAAGTTCATTGTATTTAGCATTTAAAGTAAAGTGTTAACATTCAAGTTTGCAGTCAGAGGTTCCTGCCAGTTCCTGTGTTCTTATAGTAATGCTGTCACAGATCTTTTCACACCGCATGATCTGCAATCTGCTATCTGGGGTATCATTCAGTCACTGCTGTGCTAACATTGCATGACAGATCGGCGAAAGGGGGTTTCACCTTGCATATGGGGGAAGTTTGCTATACCTGAATACTTAATTTGCATTCTTTGTTCCAACCGTCTCCACCTCTATGTACTCCTCCCCCTTGAAACCTATATGGACTACAATGTAACACTGCCTTAATTAGACGATTTAGACGAGGCAGATGATTCAGTCGACTTTGACGAATACAGCGCTCATAAGAGAGTTTTCAGAATATATTCAAAGATATACAATTGTCTCCTGGTCGCTTGGGAAAAAGTTCTCACCAATAGCATGCTGCTAGGCTTGGATGAAGTACTGTGATCTAAAACAGTGTCTTTCTGTTACGATCACAGGCCAGAGTGCTCTCGAGCTCCACCAGAGGGCACACCACCTTGGACTGATATGTGTTATTGACTCTTATTATGAAGTGTGTTCCCCTGTTCAGTCTCTGCCCCTTTGTTAGTTCCCATGACAATTGATCAGCTCCAGCCCCTCATTAACCCTCTTGTCTCCACTTTAAAAGCAGTTTGTGTGCATTACCCTATCTGTGTGTAAGTATTGTGTGTTTATCTCCTACAAAGCATTTACCTGTTGTGTTTTCACTACTAACCTTCGCCTTCTTATTGGATATACTGCTCTGTCTTGTCCCATTTTGGACACTGTTTGCCACTCGATTGACCCCACCAGGCTACTGGACTTTCCTTGTGCTCTGCACCTGATCTTATGTTGAGGGAACGTCTTTTCTGTTCACTAATATCACAGCTCAGGATTGTCTCTAGTGAAGCGTTGGATCAAAATTTTGTGTTATGATGCCAGCAACATTGAAGTGAACACACTTGTAATCTCTCCTCTTTCCATCCAGACATTAATGAGCCTTCTGTAAAGCAGAAAACATACATTTTACATTTAAAGTTTTGGCAGACATGGGGTGGTGGAATGTGACTTTATTAGTTTAACAATCCAACTGGTCCATGTTGAATCCTCCCTCCTGCCCTTTGTTTAATGGAGCACTGCCATTGCTATCTAAGCGCTAATGTCACTGTCAGAACGAGACAACAACTGGAGCACACCACATAAAGCCACCATAGCTGTGCAGAGCAAATATCAGATCAACTGTAAAACCGATGTGACATGTTGATGAAGCTCCTTATATAACATGCTGCTTCTTGTGAATGAATAGTTAAAGAATAGGAAATGTTCGTAAAGCATTTAAGAGGGAATCGAAAGCTCAGTGTGAGAGAACAAACGCTGTGGTTGCCCTGTGGGGAGAGAGAGGAAGAGATGGGGAGGGTGGAAAACATGACAGTAGTTTTGAAGCTCAGATCTTCACAATGTTCTCCAGCTTTCTTTTTATGACTGGTGTCAGAGACATAAAAGAGCACAAGAGAGATGAAAA
Source organism: Enteromius thamalakanensis (assembly GCA_032357475.1). Taxonomy (NCBI): domain Eukaryota; kingdom Metazoa; phylum Chordata; class Actinopteri; order Cypriniformes; family Cyprinidae; genus Enteromius; species Enteromius thamalakanensis. The sequence goes on along the minus strand of JAUCMT010000154.1, from coordinate 9,590,425 downwards.
ACAGGAACGAAAGATATAAGGGGATGAAACGAGAAGGAGCAGCGAAAAAGAGGATGAAATTATACAGACAGATGAGATTGCATATAAATGGACAGACAGATATTAAATATATAGTGAGAGATATAGATAGATAGACTTTACAATGAAGATGAATCAAAATGCACAGAGGATTATGCAGTTGAATAATTAAGGATTCTGTGTGGGAGAGTAAGAAATTAAATGGATTCCTTTCCATCCATCGTTCTTTTTTTCCCTCTGCAACTCTTTTCTCCTCCGCATGCACCTCTTACATAAACAGTGGATATCAGTATGCTCTATATGAGCAAAGCGTGCCCAATCCGCTCGTGCTGAGCGCAGACTCTCACGCGTGAACACGTTTTCCATGAACTTTCAGAAGAGGGCATCTGGAGTGAGCTGATGAACCAGTGATGCAGAATGCTGAGGTAAAAATTAATCCCGGACTCAGAGGTCAACACAGAATGGCTTTTGTTTCAAAAACCGGTGACCTGCCTACTTAGACAGCATTTTTGACCAGCATGCTTACTAGTTTTTTTGTGGCAATTTATTACTGAAATGACTTTGACAGCGGCACATTCTAAGAAATAACTGCTTCCCTTGACTACTAGAGAGCTGACTGAGACACACCCTAGGGTGTAAAACACAGCTAGCACGAGATGTGTAGGCCCTAATGATAAAGTAAACCATAGCATACTAGTGGTCTTCATGTCCTGCATGTGCTTAGCACATCCATTTCACTCACACACAGTTCAGCTGTGACTAAGGCACAAAGAGAGAGAAAGAGAGGGCAGGACGTGTGGGTGGAAGTAAGAAAAAAAATGGATGGTTTAATGTGGGTGCTGAAAGCAGTGAAAGCATGAGAGTGATTCAGCACATGGAACATCCTAAAATTGCTATAAGAGCCGAAAACTACTTGTCCACTGTTTGGTGCAAGAGAAATTATAACATCAAATGAAATATTCATACTAGGCATCATCATCTTAAGCACACATTAAATGTGTAAAGCCTGTTTTTTATTAATGCACGCTACCTGTTGCTGGCTGAAATTTAAATTTCGATAGCACTGAATGAGCAATGTTGCCTCAATGTGTAAATCTATGCTGGCTTGCTTTCTCTGCAGATTAAATGCACCACACAGCCTTCGGTTCGAGTCTTTAGGTGTTTGTGTGTGTGTGTGTGTGTGTGTGTGTGAGAGAGAAAGAGAGACACAGGGAGAGAGAAACTGCACTCATTTTGGCTCAGCTCAAGGAGCCAGTCTCCCGTCGAAATGAATGTTACCGCGTTCCAAAATGGCCGACCGAGGGGATACAGTTTCCCCGGCATGTTCCTCTAGCTCTACACGTTCGGACTAACGTCAGAGCCTCGATTGAAAAGAAAAATATATTCTCTCTGACTCACTCAAATGAATTTAACCCCTGCATCACCCTTTACCACGGCGAGAGACGCTAAGCATCGTTGACATGCTGCGAAACTAGCGATCGCGACACATGTGGGCACTGCGGTGAAACCGAATGGCGGCGAGGGACGGCAGGTGCAGGGCTGTCCAGGGAACATCAGGAGGGAATGCATGCCTGTTCAACATGTGAGCAGTTCATTCATGAACGAATATTTTTAGTCACTGGCACCAACACGTCTTGACATCTGTCACATACTGGGAAACACAACCGTTTGGGGTAGTTTAATTAGTTGTCATGCAACGCAGTCTCCATAAATTGTCTAAAAAATGATTGTGACAGCTGTGCCCCATCAGCATGGGTGTTATTTAATGATTTCGCGCGCACTGGCTTGACACTGTGTGTGGACGAGCACGCGGACGCTGTATTGCGCGTCTCAGCTGTTTCGGGACCTGAGCGCCTTTGCGCTGATTACACAAAGCGACATACAACTCGACAGGCAGTGGACATCCTGCCGCAAGGATTGTATTTCCTCTCGATTTTGTTTTAGTTGATCAGGGAACGCGTTACGTTCAACCGCAACAGAAGATCAATAATCATCTGATCGGTGTAAACTCGTAAAAATCTCTTATTCTTTGCGTTGGAACGTCGAATTTGGAGATTTAATCGACTTTGATGTCGTCGCTTTGGGACGCATTCTACACATCGCATCGTTATCGCGCAGCTGTAAGCGTTGGAGATGCGCGGTTGTCTTCAAGGACTGTCTGGGCAATAAGTGTGAAACCGCTTCGTGAGTAAACGACAAATACGTGCATGAAACATTTATGGCAGATGTAATGATTTTAAACTGAACAGAGATTAGGGTTCTGAAATAATGGAATGAAGGTACAAAGAAGTAACCTGTTATGAAATAACCAATTCCATCTCGTGTTGAACGGACTTTGCAATGAGTTGAAATGCATCATGCGTGGGAAATTTAATTCCATATTTTAAGATGCATAATGGTGAGCAATTTTAATGGCTTGAATGAAGAGGTCTTGGTTTTGTAATGAGGGTGCGAAGAAGAGAGAAGGGGGAACTGGGTTGTTCTGAAAGACATGCGCACACCTCCCAGAAGCCAATTTAGTATTGCAGTGGATTTATCAGAAGAACTTTGGTCCCTCTCTCTCTTTCTCCCTCTACCTTTCCATCTCGGTCGCCTCTGGAATAGAATGACTCCTGATGAAAATGTCTCCCAAACACTTCAGTCTGGAATATGAGTCATGAATCGACAGCTAGAAAACAGCTGCAGTGCTTCAACTCCACATTTGAAAGAGAAACGGAAGAGGATGCACGCTAGAGAAATGGACGAAAAGGAAATCGGCTTTCCTTCCTGTGTAATGGATATTTGCTGACTTGGCTTTTTGCGGTGCATCCTTACCTTGGACTTGAGGTGCTGGGAATGCTCTTTGACTATCAAAATATCCGTTTTTGTTTCCTAATGAGAGTAATAAATCGCTGGATGACTGATGAAGTTCATTTTGGCAAACTGGCTTTGATCTCAGTTCCATGATTCCTTGGTGGCAGTGGAAAAATAGCACATTTGACCGAAGAATAGCAATGCACACATACACAAACACGCTCTCACACCAATCGTGAGCAGACAAACAAATCCACTCATTAATATTTATCATTATCCCTTGAATGTGAATACAGATTCTCAATATGGAATTTTCTCATCGCTTTCAAGTACTTTGACTTCCAAAGCTGAATTTAACTTCGAGGGAATCTCGGATTAAAACCACTGACTATTTTACTCTGGTTACTCAACTCTAACTCCAACACATTTCTGTCTCTCCCCCCCACCCGCTCCATGTGGGGGGGAGAGCTTCCTCTTACGAGGTGATCCCAGAAGCTTGTCCCAGCAGACGGTGACTGTCACGCAAGTGTCCATCAGCATGGATGCTGGGCAGGGCAGCCCGGAGAGCCCGAACCGGGCGGTGGAGTACCTGCTTGAGCTCAACAACATCATCGAGAGCCAACAAAAGCTTCTGGAAACTCAACGGCGGCGTATTGAGGAACTTGAAGTGCAGCTGGACCGGCTCAGCCAGGAAAACAAAGACCTGAGGTTGGACCGACAACCCTGCCCACCCCCACCTCCACCTCCCGTCCAGCTACCAACTTCCAGCGCTGCAACCTCCACCCACATCTATGCCAATCAGAGCCACAACAGTGGGCCTATCCCGATACCCATCCCAGCTCCGGCTCCCCCACCTCCACCCGTGCCACCACGAGACCGGCGCGTCAATGCCAACACGCACATGAGGCTCGGCCAAAGCCTGTCAGCTGGAGCCAATGCCACGGAGCGAGAGAGGGACAGAGACAGGGAACGAGAAAGAGACGGGGCCGCTACCAGTTTGGGAAGCTCTCTGCAGAGACAGTAAGTACAGGCCTAAGGGCTCTTTTACTGCATAGCTGAGGATCTACTGTAGAAAACGGTTTCCACTGCCTCAATGCTGGCTGTCAGTATTAAAACCGTTTTGGTACTAAATAGACTACAGTTTATAGTAATTAATATATTTGAAAAGAATGGTTCACTTAAATAGAAACCCTGTCATTTGTGTACCCCCACGTCGTTCCAAAGTTAAGTGTTTTTGGATCCCATCAAATTTCATTGTATGGACAACTTAAACTTTATTGAAAATAAAAAAGTCATGTGTGGTTGGAACAATACAAGGATGTGTAGATGATGACAGAATTTTTGAGTGAACTATCCTTTAAAGCAAGCGCGAGTAAACAACTGTGTGCACCGTACTACTCACAGAGACTAGGTAATGATTTGAATTACACATACTTATGGATGTTTGTACACCGTTTGAGTCGTTTTACATCACGCATTAGTATTTTCAAAGCTTTGGCATTACGCTAGTAACACTGGTGCAGAACTAAGTCAGGGAACCAAAGAACAGAAACCACCTTTCAGAGGGTATCTCTCCTATTCGCACTCCCTCTGTCTTGCAAAACTGAAATTGAGTGCAACAGTCTGTCACAATAGGACTCTTTCCAGGCCATCGGACAGGCAGCTGGCTGTGCCATCGAGCCTGAGCATTACATAAGCTGACAGACTCTTATCTGGACAGACTCGTGCTGCTGGGCCTTTGGCAGACTAACAGGCTAATGTCATAGGGACATAGGATTGAATTAGCATGCTAAATCTGTCACAAATGTAATACCATTTTTTATTTTTTATTTTAAGAGATTGGGCCATTTCAGTGACGTTTTCCAAAGAACAAGGATGTTCCAGGAAGTTTAGCTTTATTCTAGGTAATCTAAGCTTTTAGCTAAGATTATGTGGAAGCAAAGAATCGATTTGAAGTATACACCGTTAGTATATCGATCTATCCATCTTTGATGACGTTCAGAGTAAGGCATTTCAATTACGAATTACATTACAACCGCACTTCTATATCATTTTTACTACTTCATTTTCAAACGGGTTGAATTTTGGTTTTGATTAGCAATTTTTAAATGTGAATGTTGCACAACCCTGTTGGGTTGAGGATGATGTTCGTATTAAACTAATGCTATTGACATCTTGTATAGTTTAAAAGAAATCCTAAAAAGATTTCCGTAGTGCGCAAAGCTGTCAGTAGCCTCAAGACTGTCAATATCATTCCCAGCATGTGCTGCGTCAACATGCTCCATACAAATCCAGAGAGAGAAGTGTAGTGGGCCACTCCTTGTGCTGCTGACAGTTAAGTTGTTTGTCTCCCTCCCTGCATTGCTGAGGAATCGACCTCTCCATTGCACCTCTGATCACTCCCGTCTGTAGTGTGCACTTGAGCCGGCCTCATCACGATGCATACAGATGCGTGTGGAGACTAACGTTGGGTGGATTGAATCCGTGTGGAGCACTGCAGTAAAGCATCTCCTGTCGTTTTTTAAGGCAGGTGGCTGGTGTGGTGTGGAGATTCGTTTTTGTATGTATGATCGGGCCACTGTGTAGGAGAGGTTGTGATTAAAATTCAGCGCAGAGTCAGATTGTGGATCAACTTGTGTGGGAGAGCGAAGCATAGAGTCAGAGAGAGAGAGCGGAAGAGGCTGCAGAATACACTGCACCCTTTTTGTGTTGCTCACTTTCAATGTTTTGTTTCTCCAACATGCACACCTCTTATTTGTTTCTCCTGCCCTTCTTTCCATTGGAGAGATACCGGAATGCCCTCTGTTTGCAGAGATAAATTGAGTGCTTTCTTTCTCATCGGAGACTTATTTCTTCTTTTCCTTGAGGGCAGATAGCGTACTTCGCTTCTTGCATAGTAATTATGGTTTAACTGTAGTATTTGTTAGAAGTGGAAGTTTTGATTTATACCATGTATTTGATAGCGCTGCTTTTGGAAAAAAAAGTCACTATTTTCTGAGACTATATTGCTATTAATAAATGCACTTGTACAACCTTGTGCACAATATGGTCTTTTTGTAGTTTTAATAGAAAAAATGAACATGATTTGGAATTTTTTTATTATTATTATTATTATTATTATTATTAGGAATTTCCTGTTTAAGAGAAGCTTTAAGAGGGCTTAAAAGTTGTCTTAATGCAGATATTATGATGAATATAATAAATCAGGAAGCTCTGTAAAAAAAATAATTAATAATAATAATAATAATAATAATAAAAAAATATATAAATCATTAGATGAGATGTGAGAAATGTGTTTTAACACCAGTAGTATTTCCTCCATAAAAGGCAGAAAGGGAAAAAAGCGAAAAAGATATATATAAAGGCAGAAAGGGAAAAAAAAAAAATATATATATATATATTTATATTTATATTTATATATATATATATTTCCCTTTTTGCCTTTTATGGAGGAAATACTACTGGTGTTAAAAAAAATTTAATATATATATAATATTTTTTTTTTTATATTTCCCACTCCATTTTCAGCTTCTCAGTTTGACTTTTATCAAGCTGTGGAAAATGATAACCGTATCAAGTCATGTCAATTTTATGTAATTATCAGTCATTGTACACATTCTTATATCAGGACTGCACTTGTTAAACAAGGCAGAAAAAGACTCATGTGTCAAACAGAATGATCAACATGCCCTTTTGGTTGAGTTATTGTCAGAAAATTCACATCCAACACCTCAAACATTATAATAATCTTTGCTGCTTGTCAAGATAAATGTAGTTTCAACTCCTCTGCCTTGGTGTCATCAGATGATTCACATGATAAATGCGGCAGCTCTTTAGCAGTCATGTAAACAGCATCTGGTAGATGTGGCCATGTGTTTACTTTACACCTGAGTAACTTTAGGGCTGCTAGTTTTCGCTTCGCATCAACTTCACCTATAACAATGAACAGTCACATGACACCGTGAGGGCAGATGACTTGTTTTACTAATAGATTTTGGTGTTCTACAGATTTTTTTGACAGTTGGCCATCATTTGACTGATTTTGAATCTACTTCTGCTGTATCCTTTCTTTTTATTGTCTTTCTGTTTCTCTCTTTCTCTCTATTTACCATTGCCAAATTTTCCAATCCCTCGTTCACCCCCTCACCAGCTCTCCCTTGGTGTTGAGCAGATGGCACACCAGCATGTCATTTGCCATTTTCTTTTAGGGTCGCCTCTTCTCTTTTCACCCACAAGGGTCATTTACAGCATCGCCTTTTTGATGTGAGCTCTTTTTCGGTTCAGATCCGTGTTTCTGGTCCCGTCCCATCAGAGAGATGCCCGCGATTTCAAATGACCCAACTTGGGTGATCACAATCTTGCTCTCTCTCTCTGGTGTAATGCTTTCGGCTAATGAACAAGTGTAACTACTGCTGTGGGGGAGCTGTTGAGGTGGGATTGTTTCTCAGAATAATTAGCATGGTCGGTGTTAATTACATTTGTCCATTGAAGGTGGCAATTACTGTCATAGACGTGAGTCTGTGAGTAATACACTGGGTGTTGGAGGACTGACTGATAGTTTATACAATTATGATTGAATAATTAAATGTCTATGGAGGAGCCCGCATGTCAGTCAAACCTGACACCTACAGCTTTGTAAGATAGTCCATTTTATTAGTTGTAATCAAAGTCTTTATTAATTTGAACCTAATTTAAGTTAGTTTAAGTGAAGAGGGTGTTTTGCCATGCACTGGTGTCAAAAAGCATGTAAAAGCGGTGTAACAGAAGGCATCGTGTGACCTTTTATAATATTATAAGTGATTCCTAATAGTAGTTTAACACTGCATATTTATAAACCCTGGATTAATTTTCTTATTTGCATATTTCTTGTTGATTGGTTTCTGTGCTAGGTAGCTGTTCCACTGTGAAATCTCATTGGTTCAAAACCGAGGTTGACTGGCTGATCGTTTTTTCGATTAATCAGCACTGATAGTTAATTGTTGCAACTATTGGCTGTAGTCAAAATTCTATCCTAGTAGTTTTTTGGGCTGCATCCATTTCGGAGTGGCTGAGAAGGATCTGATGTCATTAGTCAGTGTGAGAGTACTGTTTCTTCTGTTAAACCTGAGATAATAAACTGTGAGCTAAATTAAATTATCAGTGTAATTTATTTTTCATTTTATTGATTTACAATCCATTCCTTTTTATCCAAATCCATTAATTCTAAAAAAAAAATAACAAAGCACTATACGTACATATGTTATGTAATATATAATAATATAATATAGATGTCATGGTTGGGTATGCACCTTGTTTTAAGGGTTGGATACGATTTTGGTACAACAGAAAAAAAAGTTTTCTTTTCATTTATTTTGAACAGACAGTAGTACAAATAAAATGTAACCTAGTAATATTATATTACAATATAATGTTATGTTTAATCTGCAGCACATATGCATGCAAGAAATAAATTCTTAAAATAGATTTGGTTTAGTTAACGGATAAACAAGGGGGGCAGTGTAACAGGTTATGTAGCCTATATATTATGCATTAGTATGCACTGAAGCCATGCATGCCTGCCTCTGTGTCACCGCTGGAACGCGACTGAAGTACAAAGCCTTTAATTTACAATAATAAATAATTGTTTAGCATTCAGATATGTTACATGGCAAATAAGAAAATATTATTAAGTATCTGTGCCAATTGAGGGAGGTAGGATAAATGAGCATAAAGCTCCACTTTGCAAACAGTTGAGTGCACAAGTCAAAGTATACACCTTTATCTGTCTATGTGAGAGACACTTTTAGAATGACATATTTTTTGAATGTATAGAGAGAGGGATATATATACATGGTTCGGTTCCGCACGCACCTTGTTTTTTTATATATATATAATGATAGATAATATCATCAGTGTAAATTTTCAAAACTATCGGTTGATAACAGTCCAAAGTAATAAAAACATTGCTATTTGTGATCATTCAAATCATTTCTCTGCACAACACTCCAAATGTTTGCATTTGCTCCATTGATTTCTATGTTCCTTACTGTATGTGTTCAACAATATAACATTACTGACACTTCCACTTTCTTTGTGTCTCCATGTTTGTTCGTCTGTCTCTGTGTGTCTGTCTGTCTGTCCCTCACTCTTTCTTCCACTGGATCCACAGGCCAGAAGGACACTCCTCCAACAAAGACAGGTCTGTGTTCATGCTTTCATTCAGTCTCCATTCCTCCTCCTACTCCTCTTCCTCCTCCACAGTGCACTCTCTGACTCCTGTAGTAGCGCACGCGCCGTCAAATGACAGAGGCCTGTTCTATCTAGGGCAGCCTGAATGCATGTGGGACATGCCATTGCTTCTAATGACTTATTGCTTCCCCGTATGAAAGAGCTCTTGCATCTGGAGCAGTTTGAGCAGAAGAATGGCACCGTGAGCAAAGTGTGAGAACACGAGGGCTGGAAAGCATCGAGAATTAGCGTCATTTGGCTGCAAGACTCCCTGTTAGCCGTTGCCGTAGTGACCAATATGCCCAGTGTGAGTATGTTAATGGGTATCGATATGCATGTCGTTTGCATTCGCCCATATAGTGAACGCGAACATGGGCGTCAGTGGTTAGTCAGAAGTTACATGAGTAATAGCCCAGCTGTATGCGTGCGCTTTGAGTGTGGGAGTGTTAGTGGGTGCAGGGGAATAAGGTCAAATGGCAAGAACGTGCCGGATTTTGATGCTTTGGGAATATTCTTGGCTACTAAAAGCTGCTTTGATGCTGTGCTGTTGATGTGAGAGCGGTTGGTGGTTTTGGAGTGTCTCTCGGTGGCGTTATGACGATTCCTCACCATGGGCACGAGCCGGGGATCTGAAGGATAAATGATTGGTTGTCATGGCAACACCTGTAGATGAACTGGACTGCCGAAAAAGTTGCTTGTGTAATACATAACGCGTTTCTAGTGTGTATGTGTGTGGGCGTGCGTGTAATTGTGTACCCTACACACAGCAGAAGGACACAGCCAAACGGTGCTTGAGGACAAGGCCGCCGCTATGTCACGTTTCACTATAATTACTCTCCGGATGCTTTTGTCCTCGGTTCACGAGTCGCTCCCCCAGTACGGATGTGAATTTAATTGTTCCTATATTGTTAAATTGCAGTTATAGGTTCTCATAAATGTGACATGGTTTATGCGTTGCGCTATGAATCATACTTGTTTTTGTTGGTCACTGCAACACTAATGCAAGGTTCTAATAATTAATGTAATCGCTTGGGTATTCTTGCTCAACCTGATTTCCTTAGCCGGCGGAGGCGTGAACGTGAGCGCGTGCTGGTTCCTGCTGGGCCGAGCATGGAAATAACTCACAGCAGAGGTTTGCTGCGGGGTTGCCGTGAGCTTCTCTCTCACCCCAGCAGCCCCTGCAGTCCGCAGTCAGCAGCAATGCATCACTCAGCCCCCGAGGGCATCAGCCGCTGCTTTCAACCACGAGCCCTAGAGCTGCGCTGCGCTCTAACTGGACTTGTTATGTAATGCTTTTACACTTTCTTTCGCACAGATCATGTGAACCAGTGTATTCCAACAGTCTTATTTCGGTATTGATGTTTTGTGCTATATATATATATATATATAGATATAGATATAGATATATAGATATAGATATATAGATATAGATATATAGATATAGATATATAGATATAGATATATAGATATAGATATATAGA
>JAUCMT010000154.1:9565140-9579826 GCA_032357475.1 Enteromius thamalakanensis | reverse complement strand
ATAGATAGATAGATAGATAGATAGATAGATAGATAGATAGATAGATAGATAGATAGATAGATAGATAGATATTGTATTATCATTATTATTATTATTTATATAATAAAAAACTATTAAATAAAAAAAACTATTAAATAAAATAAAAACTATACAAACAAAATAATAATAAAAAAACAGGTTTTATTTTGTTTGTATAGTTTTTATTTATTCTTTTTTTTTTTTTTTCAGAGGTGACCTGATTTAATTCAGTTCCCAAAGCAGCATTTCTAATATTTGTATTAGTTTTAAAATAATATATATTTAGGTATTTTCAGTATTACATTTTAGCTATGTGCTTATACCATGTTTTTGTTAGATAACAAAAAATGGTATAAGCACATAGCTGTATATATAATATTTCTCTTAGCTTAAATTGAAATTGTAGGTTTCATGTGACATCAGTGGTTACATTTATTTATTAATTTTTTTATTTTACACTACAACAAAACATTTAAACAATTTCTTGTCTACAAGAGTACTATATCCTTACTAAATTTCTTGGTCTTGAATGTGTCCGTTGCAACTGTTGCTGTTTATGCAGGGTTTTCATAAAAACCTTAATTTGTGTTCTAAAGATTAATAAAGTTTTGAACCACATGAGAGTAATTAATGACAGAAATATTTTTTGGGTGAACTATATTGAATACTTTTTTGTTTAGTTGTTTGTTTGTTGTTTACTTCAGCTTTATTTCAGTAAACAACCTCCCCACCTTCAACTAACTACCAGATAAATTGCACCAAAATAAAACTGAACACATTAACAAAGTATAGATTTTTGATAGAACATGCAAACGTTGTGAGAGATGCTGTGATCCTATTCCATGGAAATCTCTGCAGCTTTCCTTAAAGGCAAATTATATGTAGACCTGCAGTATTCTATGCATCCATGTAACTGAGGAGTATCTGAGTGTCTCTGAGGGTAGAATTGTATTGCAGCTTTTTCATTAGTACATAAGAGCTCTCACGATTGTTTTTGTGAACAGTTGTACAATAGATCTGCTTAGATTGTAAAGTGACAAAACGGTCTGCTGCTGATGCTTTGTTTGGGACCACATGTCAACGCATTTGTTTTGTGCATTCAGCACATGAATTTTATTGTTTGTGCAAAATTTATTCTCTAACATTCAACAGAATGCAGGGCCATCTCAGGGTGGAACAGCTGGGAACGTTCTCCCAGGACGTGTGGTGAAGGAAGACCATTGTACAAAGTCTAAAATTTTGTCCTAGTCTCCTTGAATTCAAACAACAACCCAAAAGAAAGTCCCCAAGCTGCCAAATGTCATCATGTGATTGTGAATTGACTTCAACTTGACATCTGGTATGTTCTGTGCAGACTTCTTTGGTTTACTGGATTTGTCAGCATGTGCAAAGGACGGGCAAGTTTATATTTTCATGCCAATAGTCTTTATTAAACTTGTCTAAATCAGGTCAGATAAACATGGCAACATGAGTGCATGGAAATGGGATAATTACTTGAAACCAAACACAGTTTGGTGGTGTTAACACACATCTACAGCCTCCAGCTGAACAGATCTTCATGCAGCCATGAATTTAATATGCACTTTCATGCCTTCAGCCTCTTAGCCCACTATCAGCTCGATTACACTTTAACTGACAGACATATTTCCCATCTGAATACTGAATGACTTGAAGAAATCGACAAAAATGCAACATCAGGAAATGAAGATGGATGCTTTTTGTTCATGACTAAACTATGCAGAGTGAAACTGACAGCCCACCTGAACAGTTATGACATTTCCCACCAGCTCAAACGGAGTGTCTCAGCGATAAAAGGAAGCGGGTGCTCCAGTGAAATTGCATTGACAAGGATGTGCAGGCGTGGTGGGGCCGCCTTCCCTGACCTCAGCTAATGTGATAGCCCTCAGCTTCAGCACAGTGAGTTCACAGTCAATAGACCTTAGTCATGTTTAATTTTACACAGAAAGCTGTGAGGGACTGATGAACCGCTTGTATGACATGTCCTGTACACTACTGTTCAAACGGTTGGGGTCAGTACGATATGTTAACATGCACATCAAAGTCGTTTATTGACACCAAGGCTTCTTTCTTTTTAAATCTAAAAACAGTAGCAATTTGAAATATATTTTACGTGTATTTCAAACAACTGTTGAACTTTCTTACACTCTAAACAATACTGGGTTAAAAAAAAACAAAAACAATAACTTTAGTTATTTGGCAACCCATCGTTGGGTGAATATTGGCCTGAAACACTTGACTTGTTTTTTTTTAACCCAGCTGGTTGGGTTAAATGATGATTTATTTTAGCCAACTATTATTTAAAAATGACTATATTGCTGGCTTATACTGAATACGGTATGGTTTACAATATTACATACATTTAATACTTGTTTTACCGAAATCTAAAGGACTTAACTACGAACCGCAGCCTCACGTTTCTATCGTAGCTGAAAGAAGCACTTACTTTATAACATGCCTATAAACAAACAATACTGTAATTGCACAACATATTTAAACATCGAATTAAATTTAATTTAGTAATACGACGATTAAAATCAGTTTCTGTTATGCAAGGCAAAAGCCGATTCTATCATCAGAAACAACCGCTGCTGACTGGCATTTCATCTTTTTACGTTGTGTTGCGTAAAATAGTCTAAATACAGGTTTGTAAAGATTTTATTTCATTTATAAAGTCTATACTGTGCTGTAAATTATACTTAGAAATGTAACAAATCAGTGAAGTGAGTTTGTGTTTGTTCAACCATGTAAAAGTCTATCACTTTTTAATTTAATTAATCTTAAATTAAAGCAAAAAAAACTTGTAGTAATTGTAGTGTACATGGGTATTGAACATGGTTTTTCTGCGCATTTCTAAACTTAAACACGAGTTGTGAAAATTTTAAGTATAATGTGGTTCAGAAAACATGTCTTCATAATCCTTTCTATTCATATTGAGAGATTTATCATAAAAGCTTCTAACAGCATGTTAAAGCACAACATGGTGAAGTCTGCTCCAAGATACTGCATCTCTAAATGAATCTTTTCTGAAACAATGAATTAAACTAGCCAACCTCACTACTTTATCTGTTATGTTTTTCTCTAATATTGTAATTTTCTTCACATTACTCTTGTTTTGGTCAAATTAAATATCGTATTTCTCATTTACTTTTACTAAGGAAATTTATGTGGGTTTTCAAATATATACTGTGTACTGTATGTCTCCTTGTTATATTGATTTGATCCAAGTAACATGCTATCAAGTTACTTCAACTTAATCTGCCTATTCCCCATTCAACAACATATGGAAAAAGAGCACCCTGAAAATTTCGCATAATGTCTGCTTTAATATTTCATATAAGAAAGTCTTACAGGTAGGAAACATCATGAGCTTGAGTAAATGAAAACTCTTTAATATCGTCTGATAGTGTGTATCTACTCTCGACCTTTGGTATGTGCTTGCACAGTCACTGCAGGACAGAGTATTTGGCCACAGCTAGTTTGTTCAAACAGGTCACAAAGTCATAGAAGTGCTCTCTTGTTCTCTTTTTCGCTCCCTTGTGGGCTTCAGTAGAAGTGTTGCTGGGGGAACGAGGTGAGTTATCACAAATGTGTTTGTGTAAAGAACTGTGTGGGCGACAGAGAGAGAGAGAGGCAAAATGGAGAAGGAGAGAAATGCAGAAAGAAGAACAGAGGTACTAATTGAAAGAAGGAAGGAGCGAGAGAAGGAGTGATGTGCAAAAAGAGAGGACAGTGCAGCTGACAGGCTAATAAAACATGCAGGGAATTACAAGGGAAATGAGCCTTCTACTCTGCTCACACATACAAACTCACACTCCCACATCCTATCAAACACACAAAAACCTTGACACAAAACAGCTCCATCTTTTACATCAAGGGATGTCAGAAGTCTGTCAAAAAAAGCATTCAGAACATTTTAAACGGCATGTGAATGGTACACTTTTTTTGGGTTAGAATGGTGTTGTTATTAATGTAAATGCTGTTAGTTAATTGAACATCGGAAAAAGGGAATTGAGGATGTGTTTCAGAGGATTGGACTCAACGGTAATGTGATAAACCCAAATAAAACAATGATACTGACAGGGAAAACAAAAATACAGACACAGAAAAGCCTTTAAATATGCTTATGCTGTATTGTTCTACTAGTAGTTTGTACTAAATTTAAAGAAACTGTTTTTTCGTTATTTGTCTGTACTGTATATTGTAGTTAAAAATTTTGGAGTTGGAAAGTTTTTGTTAATGTTTTTGCATGAAGTCTCTTATGCTCAGGCGAAGAATGCATATATCGAAACAATAAAAATAACACTGTGCAATATTTGTACAGTTAGAATTTTCAGCAGTCATTATTTTCATCTTCAGTGTCACATGATCTTTCTGAAACCGTTACCATGTAACCGTGACATCCGTTACTGCGTTTAACTTGTATAGAGATGCTTTTTAATGTACAGATAAAAAATCATAATGGCTTTGTTACTTTTGATCTATTCAATGCATTTTTGCTGAATAGAAGTATTTATTTAAAAACATCCAAGATATTTCAACAGTAGTATCGATAGACTTGTTTTAATAGCGCATTGTTCCTTTTTATGGTATTAAAATTGAGATCACAACATTTCTTGGCAACCAAATTTCGTTATCACGACAATCCATTTGGCATCTGAATAGTCCCCTCCCCTGCGTTTTTGTTATTATGTTAATATTGTATTTTTATTTACATTATTGTTTATGGTCTTCTCAGTCTCAATCCATGTGACTGACAGCAACACTGCTTGTTGAAATCAGCGGAATGCAGTGTGCGATATCTGTCGCTGTCTGTTAGGAGCCGCACCATGTTTCCCTCGACTTACATCAGCCCTTCCAGATGGGTCCAGAGAGACTCTCAGAGCAGCACAAGATGGTAATACAGGGTTTAGCTCTTGAGGTGCTTGTTCACTGAGGGAGATGAGATGGGGCATTGACTTTCTTTCGCAGTAGGATGGTGCGTGTCAGCTGGTTTTGAGGTGACCAAACAGGCATGATGGGGACAGACTGCTTTTTTTTGTTGTTGTTGTTGTTGTTGCTGGGCAGCAAAACTGAGTTTTTAAAGTTCGTGTGAAAGAGAGCGAAAGAGCAGTTGAGGAAAGGGCTTGTTAGAGGTCATGTACCAATACAGTCCTTCCCTAGAGGATTCGACATTGCTGTGTGTGTGTGTGTGTGTGTGTGTGTGTGTGTTTGTGTCTGTTTCCAGCAACTGTCCCAGCTGAATTTTTGCCAGAACATTTGCAAGTGTGCTGCTTACAGATGCGTCCTGATAAAGGAAATGACAAACCATGAACCAATAGAAAAAGCAAGTTTCATATAAAACACAAAATCATATGAGATCAGAGGAAACTGATAAATCTGAACATAATATATGTTATATAGAACAGTGTAAAGTAATTACTCTAACAGTCAGTGTAAAGTAAAAGAAAACTCTGGCAATGGTTAGTTTTGTTGATTCCGGCCCTTTAAATCACTTAAAAGCTATAGTGTGTCATTTCTCAAATGATAAAATACTCTTATCCCTAAATGTAAAAATTTGTCAGATTTTCCCTTAAAAGTCATTTGTCTCTGTAGTGTTATCAAAACATTTGTTTGTGAACCTGACCAAACTCACACCGCAACAGGCTAAGCCAATGGAGTGAGTTTGGGGCGGGGCTGTCTGTTTGGGTGACCAATGGGAGTGTTCAGGAGACCTGTTTGAAAACGATCAATAGTTTTGCGTTGCTGTTTGGACAATTAGACACTTCAGCTTTTACCTTTTGGCACCTTTAAAAAGTGTTTTTGCACGCCCTATAGTGTAAAGGTCTCTCAGAGGCCCCTGTTCACACCCACAGATTCATCCCTGTCCTTTTCACCCGGATACTTACCGAGGACTCATGCCACTTGCCTACACACTTCCACATCCTTCTCTTTCAGGCCACAATATCTATTCATCTCTCTCCTTCCTTCCACCATCCATCATCCCTTTTTTCCTTTACTCATACCAGTCCATATATTCCCTGTTTGTTTTCTCGTCTCTGTGTCAGTGTCATGTGTACTGTGTCTGCTTGAGCTTTGGCTGGTGTTGAAGTATCTGTGCTGTATTTTTATATTTTTTTATGTTTAATGTTAGCCTGATGAACTCGCCACTGTCCATTTAAGACCGAAGACAAAATTAGCGTTAAATTAATCATTAAATACCAGAAATGATGTAGTTGCAGTTATCATTTTTATTTTTGCAAGAAAAGCTGTTCATTTGGCACACGATTGAGGAAGTATTTACATTTCTCATATTGGATGTTAAATGCGACATTAAATATTTATAACTATTAAATATTTACAATTCTTAGTAAATGTCTCTGGTCTTATTGGGCACAATTCGTCAGTGCAAAAAAACGAAAAAAATGAACTTTCTCTGCCTGAGATCTAAATAAGTTCGCCTGGGCAAGGTAAAAGTTGTTAGCCAGTTATATTATAAACCACCCATCAGTATGGAATGATCATAGTCCTGCCCTGTATTATTCCCCCCATTACTGACTTGAAATGCTTCATATTATCAAAGTTAATTGCATTGGGAATGTCATTTTATGTTTTAATGAGAACAACCCCCTCTGATTGGCCAGTAGGGGTCAGTCACGCATTTATTTTATTTTATTTTTTCTCCAAACAAGCCCGCAGGATCATAATTGTATTGTGACATTCATTATTAAAGCATGAGGGTTGGTGACGCACCTTTCTGTATTGTACAGATGAGGCGTTTATTACATGAATTTATTTCATTTGTTATTTTTGGCATGACAGAACTGCTTTGTGGAATAAAAGCTGACAGATACTGATTTGCATACTGAACATAAGGCAATATTCACCTCTTCACTTTTAAGCGAATCTGCTTAACTGTTGCCCCTGACAGAAATGTTGTATTCTTTAATTCAGATAATCCAATCTTGGATTCTAGCGATGACAATATGAAACCCTTTAAATTGCCTTTTCAATCACATTCTCATACATATTATAGGGTAAATTAATATACTTTTTGTGTTATTATTTTGCTTAAAACTGAAATGATAACACTTTAAAAAAACAACAACATTGATTTTGTTTAGTGTAGCTTGAACAGCTCTTGGTTAGGTTTCAGTGTAGTAGTAAACGGGTCTGCCCATCACCTCGGATGTGTCTCAGTTCGCTCATTAGTTCACTATGAAGTGCACTGCCTAGGAGGTGGGGTTAACAAACGGTTTCAGTGCATTGAAACCACAATAAATTTGCTGATCTATCATAAATGGATGAGCGATACTGTATTTTTTTTTTTATGTCTCTTGAGAGTTTATTTATTTATTTTATTTTATTTTATTTTATTTTTTATTTTTCTTGTTTATATTTCATATATTTCATCTCCTGCAAAGGAGTCCAATTAGTATTTTTAAAATGAACAGTTTTTAGAACAAAAAAATAAATGCCCTAATTAATATTTTCTTTTTATTATATTTATTTTCGGATCATCTGGGTGCAGTATAATTTATGTTTTGGGGGGGGTTATGTCACACAAGCTGCAGTGAAGATGCCCAAAGCCACGTTGTCAAAAGGTGATCGTGTCAACACCAGTGTTTAGTGAACCCTTGCTAGCTCCGGAGCTTATGACCTTGATATAACTATTCACAGCATAGGGAGCCAGTGAGTGGAATGAGACACATTCTCATGCATACAGGTAATTTGACATAACTGCATAAACCATCTAAATCTTCATTAAGTACTCTGCCTGACTGCACCTAACTCTCCACAGCTCAATAACAGTCTGCATAACGCTTCATAACTCTACCTAACCATGCCTGTACTGCTGCTGCTAAAGTGTTTGTAATGTATGCATGTGGCTGTCTTTGTTGTCTGTTATCTTTTGTTTCTTTCTTGACTTTATTTTTTCTCTCTCTTTCTATCTCTTTCTTCCTGTGCCTATCTCTATCTTCCTCTCTCTTTCTCTCTCTCTCTCTTTCTCTCACTCTCCCCTCTTCCTCTCTTTCTTTCTCTCTGTCAGGTCACCACCCTATTCCACCTGTAGTACTTCTTCTACTCGTACCAATTCTTCCACCTCCTCTACTGCTACTCCAGCTTCTACCTCTGTCCACACCAGTCTGACCGCAAACAGCCACTCCACCCACCACCAGTACTGCTGCCCCGCGCGGCTCCTTCTGCCCAAGCCGCCCTGCGCCCTCCCCCCTGCCCGGCACCCGGAGCAGGCAAGGTAAGGGCCCGAGCCCACACTTCCCCTTTCGATAACCCGTTCACCCGATCCTTCACCACCTCAGTGTCTCCCATCACCCACGTCCAACCGCTCACCTCTTATCTACAACCTTTTACAGAAAACCTGTGCTCTCTAAACTGACTACCCAAACGGAATACTCCTATGCCTCCAATAGCAAGTGAATTATGGCTTTTTGGAGACAAAGTGACCTTGCAAGTAACCTAGCGAGGTCTGAACCCCTGCGGTCCACATCAGTTTCAATCAGTTTGCTCTTTTTATTAACCAGTGAATTAATTAAAACTAAAGAGGAATGTATACAAATGAGCTTTGTGATAATGTGATTTCAATTTCTTAAAGGTGAAGTGTGTAATTTCTCAGCCACTAAATGGAATTGAATTGCAAAACGAATGATACTCTTCTGTCCCCCTTTGTCTGTCCCGCCTCCAATCTCATGCCGGCCCGCTTACGCAAATGCAATTTTGTGCCACTTACGCACAGAAATTACACGCTTCCCCTTTAAATTTGCATTAGTGTCCCTCCACACACACACACACACACACACACACACACACACACACACATTAACATCTCTCAATAAGATGTCTTTCAATCTCCTTGGTCCAAATTATATCTACAGACTAGTCACAAATGACACATCCTCATGCATAATCCTCCACACACACCAACATACACTCATCCTCTCATGCCCGTTCAAATGTAGTTCCACCCCCTTCATGAATCACATAGAGGCGGAGACAAAAATGTGTGCAGAACCCCTCCTGCCTACACACACACACACACACACACACGCACCTAATACCCCTCACACTGATTCACACCCGTTTCTCTTTCCTCTCTTCATCAATTCAGCCATTTTCCCATGATTTCATGTTGCATGTATTCGTGCACATTGCTTTACTTGATAACTTCACTTGATAATTGAATCTAAAATATAGATTATGGAAAGAGAAAATTTGATATATTATAGTCTTCTGTGATTAAAAAAAAACATTTTAACTGGAACAGCAATATTATTTTTCACTGTGGGGCATAGCAAGTATTTATATGTACATCAGAAATAATAAATTAGTTAAACTGGTGATATTTTTATTTTAGGCAGGGTTTTATTGATGGATGAATTCCGCTTGAACTGCAAGTCTGCCCCCTGCTGGTAAAAATTGAGAAACACAAGGTTGAGGTTTGCGTGCGATCTCGCCATACTGATGACCATTCCTCAATCAGATCTGCTGGAACTGACTTTTAGCCATCTCAGTCAAACAGTGGATATTATTTTTGTGTAATTTTAAAAGATAACGCTTATCTCTTAAAACTGAGGCGTTAGATTTAAGATTTGAAATCTAAATATAGTCTGTAGAAGTAAAAAACTGAAATCCAGACTATAGGCGAACTACACCATGGTTCCATGTGATCACTGCTAAACATCTAACTCTTTCAATTCTTGTTTAAAATCTACTAGTAGGAAGATTTGTTGTAGAAGACTATAACTGTCCTACAACAAACACTTTTTTTTCAAGCCATGTAAATTTTTTTTTTTTTAATCACAAGTGGAGTGTTACTGATGTTTTCTATCATAAACATAAAAATATATAGATCTTGTGTTAACTACAGCCCATAATTCAGGCATTTAACCAAATATAAAAGAAAATCTCATTGACTTTGGGACGATGAAACCAGTAGGTTTACGACTTACGATTCTGCAGCACTCTATAAGCTTTTATTTTCCTGTTTTTATCTAATATTTCAAACATAAAAACGTCCTTGGTATTGTATTTCTAATTCCAAACCCATGTAGAACTCATGCACATCTGCACATGCCAATATATAAATAGTACCAAGGCGAAGACTACACTCATGAATATTAATTCAAGAAAATGTCTTGACAGTCTAGGAAAATTACCTAGCAATGTCAGTACGAGCTAATTAATATTCATGAGCCTCCGGTATTGTAATTAATTTAATGACATCACAACCCGCCAATTTTCGACTCTCAACTCATTCCAGCTCCCTCATTCTAATATACAAGCAAATCACTCCAAATTTGAATCACAGCAAATCACAGAACTGTGGAGTAAATGTTACTGGATTTATATAAAACATATCCATATCTTCATTCGTCTGTCTTCCTTCCTTCTTTTTACTGTTCTAACACACTTCTCCTCTTCATCTGAAACTTTTTTTTTTTTTTACTCTTTCCACTCCCTGACTGCTTCTGCCGCATCCTAGAGAGGATGAGGACGATGACATCGCCCATCAGTTCTGTTGCCCCGCCTCTGAGTGCAGTAGCCCCTCCTCTAGGTAACCAGCAGACTTGTTGGCCCCACCCCTGACAACATCCTCCAGTTTTGCCCTGCCCACTTCAACAAGACTGTATGGGGTGAACTTGTCAATCTTGTCAATCACCTGGATGCTAAACTTGAACTAAGTGCATCTGAATCTGCAGCCTAAATGCAGCTGGTCTTAATTTAACTGAAACTGATGAAACGAAATACAAAAATATCCTTTGCACTAGCATGTCATCTGCATCCTGCCACCTCTCAGAAACGGACAAATATCCTGTATGTAAGTAAAATAGGGAAAAGAAAACCATTGCTGTACAGTAATAATAAGGGGACATAATGGAGAAGATCTGAAGTGGAAGATCAACCAGAAGAGGTGAAGAATCAAGCGATGGAAGAAAACCAAACCGACGGTCCCCTTTTCTTCACCTCCGTCCTTTCCCCGGTCCTCCCATTGTCGCAAAATATCAGCTTCTCTTTGTTTTTCTTATTTGTCTTTCTTCCATGTGTTCTCTGGCCTCTGTATCTCGTCTGCCAAGCGCCTGTGTAACTTTAGTACAATTTGTGATGTGTTGTGTTTGTTCCCACATTTAGTGTCAAAAGAAAGGATATGTGTTTTTTTCCCCCACCTCTGTATCATCCTCCGTTTCCCCACAGTGAGACAAAAGATGCTTGTCTGTCGGCCCAACTGTCAAAGTTAGCCAACAAAATTAAGGATTTACGATACTTTTACGTATGTATCAGGCCCAGCATGACAGCAAGCCTCTCTAAAGCCATATTTGAATGTGAAGCTTCACCAACCACCATTTGTCAGTGCTTTTTGATTTGCTTTCTTGACATTGTGTCTTTTTGTACTGTTGTTTATTGACATTTGCTTATCACCTCAACAATCCAAAGGCAAACCGCTCTGCGTTATCCCACTTCTACCAACTCAGACTAAAGTTTGTGACTCTGTACGTACATGTAAATGTCAATGTTTGACACGTAACGCAGTGCAGGACACTTTGGACCATGTTGAAGAAGAAAAAGCCTGGTTAGCATGTTAGCCTAGCGATGTAGGTCAGAAACAACAACACAGGGTGTAAGCGGTGCTTCATAGGCTACTCAAAGTTTTTCAATCTCTAGCCTACTTCGATGAATGAATCCTCCAAAATGGCACTGAATAATCCAGGTATAGTAGTGAGATATTATTATAGTGAACTTCTTACTGTACCTCAGGTATAAAAGACACGACGTAAACACAACTTTTTGGCTCTATTGTAGATCACATTGCTCTGGTGTGGTAGCTACGTGTCTACAGAGTTTGACATGCTGTCATGGTTCAAAAACGGTCCAAGATTGTTTTGGATGAGTTATTTTGAATGTCTAGTGTTTTGTTTGTAATGTTATTGAACTGACAATATCCCCAACGGTCATATGCACAACATACGTAAGTTAATTGCTTATTCATATCATAAACGCTAAAGTAAAAGCCAGTTTTCCTAAGTATTCCTTGCCTGATCATTAGGATATCAGCTGAAAAGGGAAGTTGAGGTCAGATGAAAAATGAATGTAAAAGGTAATGAAAATCATTGCATGAACCAAATATCTTTCATGGGGAGGTTTGCAACAGAACTGAGAAATGCAAGAAAACACATTAGCCAAATGTGTGACTATGAAATGCCCCCGTATTTGTGACGGAATTATGACAATTATGTTTTTCCACTTGCTCAGAGACTCAATGGCATAAACTGATAATAAGAAAATACAGCGAGTTTTTCAAACTCTAATGCATGTTCTAAAAAGTCATTGCTCTTTTTAGACTCTTTCATGGTTGTGACTTATATTGTTTTTATTATTATTATTATTATTGTGGAAGCTTAATTGTTTTCACTTTATGTTGTACCAGCTTTCTGGATGTCTTTGGGAGCCGTTAAATATGGAAAAATTGGGAGTTTGAAGGTGTAGGCTCAATTTCACTGGTCATTCCAGAGATTTAGAGTCTCTCCTCCAATCATTGTTGACAGCAGTGTGCTATCACTCACAGAGAAAGTGAAATGCTTGTGACTTTTAAAGAAGCCTCTCATGTCGTGGTGGAATACTATCATCCAGGGACGTACTACAGGAGACCTTTATCAAAATAAATCCTTTGTCATATGGAGTTGTAAAATATGCAAATAAAGCATCATCTTGTTATATATGCAAAATCAAGGAGCTCAGATGTACCAAATTTGACTCCATGGTGCAAATTTGCAAATTAAAGTAGAAAAGATGAACTACTTTCTTTTAATCATCAACAACTCATAAAATGATGCACTGTTTCTCAGTTAATTTAATAAATAAAAAAGTAAAAAATAAAAAACTTGCATCTAAATATGCTGCTAGTAGACAAATGCCTCATAAAATACTAAGGGGAAAAAACTTTCTGAAATATTACAACAGCAAAATTCTAAAAATAAAAAAATGACATATTGCATCCAACTGTATGCATTATGTATGCCTGTAGTACCTCCCCTTAAACCATGCTGTGATTCACATGCAGCGACTGGAAACGACACAGCTTCACTGCTAATACGAAGATGAGTGGTGGAGTCTTTCGTCTGATGCGTTCAGTCAGCGTGTTCCTGTATTTAGCGCTCACAGCAGGAATGAATGCAATGAGTCACACATGAAAGAGCCCTTCTTTACTATTTTTATTCTCTCTCTTTCTGTCTCTCTCTCTTACATGCTGTAAATACTGAAACATCATTCCTACTCCTTTCCAAAGGAGGTGGAGCATTCATTGATATCTGTATATTTCATGAATGATAATGGATATGACTATAAAACTGACATATTAAAGAATATTACTGAATATTATAAGAATGTTCCTAATGAAGGTGGTGATGTGGTGATGGTACTTCTGATGACGATGATGATGATGAAAGTGACTGAATAAATGCTATTATGATCCAGATTAAAATGTGGTCATGAAGTTTTATTTGTTGTTTTACTTTTCCACTATTAATATATAAAAATAGAAATTTTTGTAGTTTTCTTAGTTTTTTTTTAATTACCTAAATTTGCTTTTGCCACATATTTTCTTTATTTTACGCTTATAATAATAATACTAATAATGTTTGCTCAGTCTTGCTAAAAATATACACACCTGGACCTCTGCTGTGAATGGGTGCCGTCAGAATGAGATTCCAATAAGCTGATGAAAACATCACAGTAATCCATATGACTCCAGTCCATCAATTAATGTCTTACAAAGTTATAAAATACTCCAGCGAAAAAGTCCTCTATCAACATTTCTTTCTCCAATAAAAACCTTTTCTAGTCTGAATCAAGAAAAAAAATATACACCAATAAAGCAGTTAAGGAAAGCTTTGTTTCTTGCATGCAGCTTTTTGCTTCACAGGACTAGAATTAATTGGCTCGAGTTGTATGGGTTACTTGTGGATTACTGTGATGTTTTTATCAGCTGTTTGGAATCTCATTCTGACGGCACCCATTCACTTGCAGAGTATCCATTGGTAAGCTAGTAATGTAATGCTAGATTTTTCAGAATCTGTCCAGAACATGAAGCGAACCCATGCACATCTTGGAAGTCATTAGGAATTTTTATTTTGGGTGAACTGTTCCTTTAATATTTTATAACAAGAAAAATACTTAACATACTCTCTTTAAGAGTTTTTTTATGTTTATTTCCAAAGCCATCTTCTGGCATTTAAAGTGCATAAGAAATGGCTGCAACAGACTGCTTGCAGGCCGTGCTCCAATAACAGACGCCTTCAGATAGCAACACTTGTATATACCTTCGTTGTGGCACCTCCCACATGTTTTCAAACACCGAGCTGGTTCCTGGGGTTGAACTGGCACTGTGTGCCATTTTAAAATGATATATCAACCCAGTCTCATATAAAAATGTACCCTGACTACATTGGTCCAAAGTGCAAAACGTAGAGGTAGAGTTACTATAACGGCCCTTCAATTGTATGACTGTTACGTTTTTTCTCACAGTTTTGTCAGTGACAGGCATCAGCTGTGATCCACGCACGGAAAACTGAATTCATTTCATATAAAATGTATACTTTCATTGTAGCACCTAGCCCCACCTTTACCCTAAACCTACCCACTTCTGAACAATATAAAA
>JAUCMT010000154.1:9552329-9565040 GCA_032357475.1 Enteromius thamalakanensis | reverse complement strand
GCCGTTATTGTAACCCCTCTACATTTTGCACTTTGGACCAACGTAGTCAGGGTACGTTTTTATATGAGACTGGGTTGGATATGTACAGTGCACACATAACAAAAGTGCAACATCATTAGGATAAGACCTTGGATACAGTTGAGATTTTTTTTGGGAAACAGGTGCAAGATTACTTTAGTTTAGTCAATACTCTATTTTAGGACTTAGCCTTATAGATGTGTCACCTCAGCTGGACACAATTTTGGGTAGGGATAATTTGATTAAAGTCTTAGTGGGAGAGATGAAGGAAGTGTCAGAGGGGGGAAGGGTGAGAACCGGAAAATACTACCTTAGGGCAATAAAAAATGAAAGGAATGGGGAAAATCAATGAACGAAGCCCTTTGCAGTGCTATGGATGTAACCCAACATGACCAGAACATTTCTTCAACAGAGGTTGAAAGTGTTTCATTAAATATAAGAATCTGTTTCAGAAAGCATCAGTGACTTATTAGATCTAAGGTTCATATTTGAATATATCAGTATGCAAAATGAAAAAACTAACTGCACCCTGGGCAAATGTGTTTAATAGGCCTCTTGAGCAAATGAAGCAATAAAAAGCCTACTTTAGAAAATTATTTGTTGAAACTGTTTACCCTGAGTGTATTAACTAGCATTTACTAATATCTATCATTTATCATAATGGAGAATGAACTTCAGCTAGGAACCGTCAACAAAGTTCAC
This sequence comes from Enteromius thamalakanensis, assembly GCA_032357475.1. Classification (NCBI taxonomy): domain Eukaryota; kingdom Metazoa; phylum Chordata; class Actinopteri; order Cypriniformes; family Cyprinidae; genus Enteromius; species Enteromius thamalakanensis. The sequence continues at coordinate 9,564,320 of JAUCMT010000154.1, read as the reverse complement.
TCCCTCTGGATTTGCTTTTGCACAGTCATCAAACCGAAATCCTGTGAGGTAACTTGTGTCCAAGCCAGTGCTGGAATCTCTACTAGCATAGACACAGATGATAGCTGCATGTTTACTGCTGTCACACTTACCTCTGGGATCTGATCTCTCATATCACTCCAGCACACAGAGCCGCCCCCTGACAGACAGGACAAGCAGAAGCAGTTTTAAATGGATGTGCTGCAGTCTCAACGGTTGGGCCTCAATCTCACAGCAGGACTGGGGAGGCTGGACCCTGTGGTGTGGAATATAAAGGAGCTGTATTGGTAGTCAAAGTTGCTTCGTGAATTCTCTGAAGAAGAGGAAAGAGAAAGCAAGCAATTTTTTTTTGGTTGTGCATCTGTCCTGACCTTTGGCCCCTTTTCTGTTTGCAGTTAGTAGGTCCGCAGGTATGTGCTCAGAAAAACCTTGCCTAATTTCACCAGTCAAACCTCAACATACCTCTTATTTAGTGGATGATTTTTATCCATAGCTAATTAAAGGCTAATGTGGAAATGTACAAATCTCACATGTATCAACCCATCATTTGGTCTATCATTGTAAAAAAAAAAAACATTAATGTAAGCCAATTTGAAACTTTGGAATATGACTTGCTTTGAATTGAAATTTCTGTCGATTTTATTCCTCCGTTAATAAATTGCAATCCTGCATCCTGTTTGCTCCTGTACTTAGAACTTAAGCTGAACTTAAAAGGTTCTCAATTCAAAATGGTGCAACCCTGCTGTGGTGGTTATGACCTGTATGCAAACTACAGAGACAAGAGTCCAGTTCTTTAAGCTATAAATGGGAAACATTGAACAAATGAACCCACGCCTCCCTGCTGCTCTAAAGGCAGTTTCATTCCCTGCCCGCCTCTGGAGCCGCTGCATCAGGACTAGCTTTACTCTTGTGCCATCTGCCTGCTTGTTTATTAATTGTATGTGGAAATGATCATGGATAGCTCATTCTCTCAGTAAATGGCTGCAACACTTCATGGTTTAACACTCAAGTGCCCTTTATAGCCACAGGGAAACGGATGAGCTGTAGTAGACGTTGTGTTCCATCTAAAAGCAGCAATAATCTGTACAAGCAAAACTAAACCAAATAGTGCCAGATCAGGGGCCTAGACATTATATACTTACTTTCAGAAGCGAATTATAAGCAAATATTTGAGACTTTCAATGTTCTATGGAATTGTATTGGCGGATTTTATTTTATTGTTTGTATTAATATTATCCATGATTTTGCCAAGTAAGACTGGATTAACATCTTTTGTTGACCCTGCATCAACATTACCGTCCAAAAATATAGAGTTATCTCTACCCCTAAACCTACAGTAACCCTACCCAAAATATATGCCTGAAATCAGTGAGAAATGATGGCTATCTAATTATGGCTTTGGATGAAGAAGCACCTAACCCTTATCATATGCCTAAAACAGATATTTCCCCAAAAAATTTTTCTTCAATTCTGATTGGTGAATTGGAATGTTGTTCCAGGAACATCTTGTACTCGGTGAAATCACGCTCACCTAATATTATCAGTTGTAAATTGTCCCTAAAATTGTCCCTATTATTATTACAATTCAGTTTTCATTTTAATTTGAGTTTTTTACTAAATTTGTGCAATATGTGAAAAGCAACTTTTTTATAGTTTATTTTTTTAATGACACTATTGTTGGATAATCTCTACCACAATCAGGCTTAAATCTCATTCATTCGGTTATGTATATTTAAATATGCAGCGTGAAGACACCTTGCACCAGTTGTGACGTCAGTGATGACATCTTGTTCACCACGTGACCACAATAATAAATTACATTTCAGTCAGTTTCTCACAAAGTGTCTTCAGGCGCCACAGTGAAATTATAGTGTTTTAGTTATGTATTTAAATTAAAATTTTTAGTGCAATTTTTGTACTTTCTCATTTACTTTCAATGGGAAAGATCTCACGAAACAGTCACAGATATGTCTTTTTTTTGTGTTCAGAGTAAGCAGTAGCAACACACAGGTTCAGAATGAGAGGTACATTAGAATTTTCATTTTTGGATGAAGTGTTCTTTGAAAGCTTCTTTGTTTGTGTGTGTGTGTGTGTGTGTGTGATATGTTGACAGCACAGCAAGCAGAAGTAAGTAATTATTTAGTGTAAGAGCTCTTCATAACATCACTTGGCTCCTAAGCCCCTGAGAATCATTCATTCTCGACTTAGTTTCCATCGAGTTCATCTCACCAACGCCGAATCGTCATCACAGTAAATCTCACACACATGCTGTTCATATCTGAGCTAAAGGTGTTGCAATCTGCTGCATTTGTCAGGCAGACAGCAAACACACGAGCTAACAAAACCCAAAATGCCACCAAGAGCCAAACCCGTTCCTAGAAACTGACTCCAGAAGTCAAATCGTAGCTTTAAAATACAAATAAATATTTGAATAAAGCACCTCATCCCTGCATTTCTCCGTTACCCCGCACTGCAAAAAGCCCATTTAAACATGCACGCATGTGTGTGTGTGTGTGAGAACGAGAGAGAGTGTGCATGTGCACTCATGAGTGAAGTACACACGTGGAAGAGACCTGTCAAGAATGCAGCCTTTCTGCTCCTCAGAGAGAGAGAGAGAGAAAGAGAGAGAGCGAGAGGGAGTGAGAGATAGAAGGAGGGGTGGTGGGTGTGAGAGACACAGGATAGACTAGAAAAGGGGTTATTTTTCCTCCGCTTCCCTCAGCCTGAATGGGACCTCTCTGTGGCTTCGTGGCGGTAAGCTCTCGTTCGTTTGTTCACTCCTCCATCCTTTCACTCTTTGACTCTCTGCATCATCGCACGTTTGTCTGTGGCATTAGCGCTGACACTTAACTAAGCGACTGCGTGGCACAGTCTTGCGATAACAGATGTGCCGTCTGCTCACCCTGAACGGGAAATATGTTGACTGCGGGCCTTTTTACCCATGACATTTTCAAATTCACATCGCAGTTAATCTGGTTTATACTCTTCAGTGCATTTGATGCATTATGTTAACTGTTACTTCCTTTTGTCAATAAGTAAACAGTGCTGTTTCTTGCTGTGTAGGACTCTCCAGAATATGGTATGGTATGGTAGCCCAGTGGTGATTACAGTTTGACGTGAGGGCGCACAGAAGTACAACGTGTCACCCATTCATTCATTTTCATCACAATTGTGATATTGTGTAAGGTTGAAAAGCGGTTGTTCTGGCTGCTTTTATGTAAATATTGCTTTAAAAATAAACCCAGGAGCCTTTGGGGGACGGAGTGAAGTGTCTCATGCCTGAGTGAGACAGAACTCAATAATTTACCAGTGTGGCCTGCCTTTGGGCCGCCGGTTATGTGGCCTGTTAGTGGTTAAGTCTTTGTTTCAGAAAAGAAATTGATTTCATTTTTCTTATTTTGGCTAAAACTGATGTCTTTGTCTTTTTGGGAGAACAAAAGGCAGGAGGAAGTGAACATCTGTGAGTGTGTGTGTGTGTGAGAGAGAGAGGATGTGCAGCTACAGCACTGCTGTAACTAGGGATGTCGGTTTTTAATTTTGTATGAAAAAAAAAGGGATAGAAAATTAACACGATTAATGATTCCCCTGGATCTGAATTTGTAAGTAATTTTCCCACCACCGGAGCATGACAATTTGAAAATAAATGATGCAATATATTATACAATATATTATACTTTTAAGGGGCGTGTGTTTGAAATGATCAGTAAAAAAAAAAAAAAAGCTTAACGTTAATACCATATATTTTTAGCCAATATTAAATATTAAATACTCAATTAAAGATTAACTTTAATAATGTGATAGTTTTGTTAAATATAATCTTTAGCAGGTCTCATCATTTTTTAACTCTACATTTTAATCTAATTCATTTACATACAAATTTATTTACATATTTACTATAATTTAATGTCACGTAAAAGTATTTTAGTACATTGTTTTTACGTTTATTTAGATATAATTTTTAGATATTAGTTTTGATATCATGTAATATACTTTTAATGCCTTTTTAATATACAATATTTAGATAATTAGAATTTCTGTATATTATCTGAATTTTTTATTATATATTTATATTTTATTTATTTAATCTCATGTAACATTTTAGTGCATTATTTTATTTTATTATTTTTAAATGTATAAAGGGTATCATTATTAAACCTTATTTCGATGTTTGTATTTAATATTTCAGTCCTTTATCGACTATTTACCATAAAAATAATAATTATTTAATACTGGTGCATCCTTTGAAAAAACTAGAACTAAACGCAGCTCAGAATGTGCCTTATGTGAGATGCTCACTGACAAATATGGAAGTAATAATGACAAAACAAAAATAGCTCAACATCAAAATTAATACTTATAAACATTTTGAAATGAACAATAAAACTAGAAAATATAATGTAGAGTTTTCACACGCAGCTTCTCTAAGAACCTCCTCTTTTTGCTGACTAATGATACACATTTGCTTGCCCTGACTGGTCTAATGTTTTGAAACCAGAATAAATTTTTCCAGTATTCAGCTTTTATCAGCACAGGGATTAAATGTGGTTAATTATGATATAACACATTAATTTTGACATACTGAATCATGTACGTAATCTGATTTGAAATGTAATTGATTGTTATGATTGTTGTGTACAGTGTGTTTGTGTCATAGAGCTCAGAGACCAGAAGTGGTTGGTAATAGTATAATAGCAGTGGGATTCGTCGCAGCTGTGTTGTCAGAGAGGGAGGGAGATGGATGGAAAGAATGATGAATTGACACATCTAGAAATGAAGTGACAGGTTCAAAGATCCAGAGGGAGAAAAAAATCCGTCAAAACCGTTTTAGGAGAGGAGGGGGAAGGGTGTGAGCGAGAGAGCAAGAGAAAGAAGAAGAGTGAGAGGTCATGTTTTAAATTAATAATATAAAGAAAAGCAGCTGGCTGCACACACAAATGTTCAAGTGTGTGTTTGTGAGAGAAAGTGAGTAGATTTATCAGCTGAAGAGGGCAGGTTGTTTAAGGTTAAAGATGAATTCTACCAGAATCGTCGGATTTACAGGGTGTGTGTGCACCCATGGGTCTCATCTAGAGACAGAAGATTAACTGTCTCTGGTAAGAGCACTTCTGGTTTCTTCAGTCGGCTTGTAGAAGGCTGATAGGTAATTTAGAGCTGTGCTCTGCTCTCTCAGGAAAAGTTAACCCTTACAAAAAGTTCTTTGACCGTCTCCTGCTAACACTGATTCTGTCAAATAGTCACTTCATGGTGTTTCATATACGGTGGTACTAACTGATTATCTTTTAAGATATATTTGTTTTGTATGTTGAAGGTGCTCTACTGTGCTAGACAAAAACACCAAGGAAGCACAGTTATTTTCATGTGAAATGAAATGTTATTTCAGTATTTTATTGCTTAAAAGCCCATAGTTGCTCATAATACACAGCTTTTTACTATATGATAAAATAATTATTTGACAACGAATAATTGCTGTCATATATTTCAGTCACATATTTTGTCCTTGTGTATGGTTAATGTACGTTTTCTCATGTAAGATTTAACATCTGGGTGTAAAAGTTGACATTAAATGGCTGTTCTTTTATTTAAAAACAAAAAAGCATGAGTGTGTCCATTATCATATTCATAGCATAATGCTCCATGGTACTACAAAGAAATATGTATTGATTTTCATTTAATTTCTAAATCACTACATAAACCATTTGAATACCATTTGTTTTCATGATACATTATACAATGTATATACAGCAGTTGACCAACAATAATCATAATTTTGTGTATATTTCAAGTATTATGAGAGGTTTTCATCTCCAGTTTTTTTTTTGAAAATGAGCTTGAATCTGAAAACTGGCTGTTCCTTTTTAATCCGAGTGTTTCTACTGAGAAGTGAGTCAGCAATCCCAAGCTGAGTGACGGCTGTCCAAGTTTCTCGAGGCACTCGTCTTCATTTAGTCTAACGAGGAGCGATGAATGTTTGCGGCCATTCTGCTGCAGCGTGCGACTTCACACTGTGAGGGATTTTAAGAAATTGTTAATTTGCTAATATGTTTCAGCGGGGATGACTGTGTCGGATTAATCTTGTTTGGTAGACAGCAAGTGTCAGCTTGTGGTGATCATGAAAGGGAGCTAAACGCAGATTAGTGCAAGCGCACATCAAAGGGCGAGGGTGACTCCTTTCTGCACGCGGCTAGAGATTATGGCGTCTCGGTTGGGCAGTGCCTTCACTGCGGGTTTATACTTTATCACTCTATTAACTGCTGATTATATTTGTGTTTGCACGAGAATATTGAGTGTTGTCTTTGTGTATAAGAGTGAATGTCCACACTATGTATACTATATAAGGTCGCATATAACCCAAGAGGCAGCAGGAGGAATTGCCTGATTGGTTTAAATAAAAATCCAAGAGAAATGGAAGCAATGGAAATGTTCGGCAGTCTCTCTGATGGTTGTATGTTCATATCGTGATGTTTCCCCCCTCAGGTATTTTGCTCTGAGTTCACTGTGTCCTGCTCTGCTCTGGTGATAGCAAATACAGTGACAGAGGAAATCATTGAATTATAGATGACAGTGTGGATTAACTGAGAGGTCAAGGTTTGGCTGGTTATCATTCTCTGGTTAGTCCCTGCTGGCAGATGCTATAACTACACCGTCTGGCTGAGTAGAGCGTGTTTTCTATTGGCAATCAAAAGTATAAATTCATAAAAGAATCCTGAAAAGTTTTATTTCATGGGTTTCACAAAAATATTAGCATAACTGTTTTCAACGTTGATAATAAGACTCAATTTTGTGCACCAAATCAGCATTTAATGGTTCCTAAAGAATAATGTGACACTGAAGATCAGAGTAGCAGCTGTTAATTTTATACTGAAAAATATATACTTGATAATCTAATGTCTATATTCAGTGTTTCCTGCATAATTAATTAGCACAGCTGCTAATTTATATTTTGTGATAAGGACAGCCATGGAATGCATCCGTTTAAGTGATATCAGAAAGTAATTAAATGACTTATATACATTACAGACATCCGGTCAGGCCTATAGACATATGCAATCCTGTCCAAATATGGCTATACATGACTTTCTGGTAGATAGCATTTGTAAAGAGACGTTGCAGTCGCATCACTGGTGTTCATGTGATCAGTCACATTACCCTGCAGACAGACACCAGCTGAATCACGTTGCGGTACGATGGCGTGCAGACGTGACTGTTTGCTCTCTGTTTATTTATTTGGCGTTGTGTAAATAAACCGTTTTGATTGGATGTGATCTGTGAGCTTTAAGCTTCAATTACCCTGCGTCTGTGTTTGGAATCCTGATTTGCTTTGAGGTTGTTGTTTTTTTAAACCCTAATAAAGTGTAGGGAGTAATTGCTGCATAATTAATAACAGGATAATGCGATTAAAATAGCAGCTTATTTGTTGATCACTAAAAACCAGGATTACACTTTCTAGTGCCAGAAACTTGTTAAAACTAGATTATAAATTGCAGCACACTGGGATAAGTTTTGCAAGCTTGTATTTTCACTCTGAGTGCTTTTAATAGCAAATACTAAAATACGATTTACACTTTGAGCGATATGCAATTTTTTTCACCTTTCTATACTTACACCTTTCTATACTTAAACTATAGCCTGTAGATTATTTCAGAGGTTTTTCATACCAAATATGATCAAATTTTTTATATCCGTATCAATTTTAGTACTATGTTGAGTTACCATTCAATGCCCATCAATTTACAAGAAAATCTAGTTGATAACAACTGTTATAAATAATTTCACATTAAAATACTAATGCAGATATTTTAATGGGGAATAAATGATCTGAATTAGTGCACCGCTAGAAAAGAGGTCAAGTGGCTCTGAGTGATGATGGCTGGGTTCAGCACAATGGACAGCTCCCTCCACCGTCCCATCAAAGTGTGTTCAACCTATAGATGGGACAGCTTCCTGTTGTGCATGTTTGTAAACATGTTTCCATCTCTTGTGTCTTCGTAATGTTAGAATTAGGAGTGTAGCCTTCACAAACATGATAGTATGTACCTCAGTTTTGCCTCTCAGTTTGGTATGGTTTCGGTAAAGCAGGGGAAAAAAACTAAACATAAAACTTTATTTTATTAAACAGTGGTTTACTAAAAAAACTGCTCTTTCTTTGAATTAACTTAATTAGAAAATACATTTCATAGGATCTGTTTCAGCATATGCTATAAAATAGGGAGCCCCTTTTACATTACTAACAACAACAGAGACCAAATTCAAGAGACTCAAATTTTATGACTATTTATTTTTAAATATAACAGTCAGTCAACACTCAAAAAAAAATTATGCCAACATGTAAATTGCACACAATGCCGAATCATAAAATTTATATTTGCTGTTGAAATGTATTCATTTATACAGTGACTGTCATAAATGGTTTCATAATTTTTTAAACATACATTAAATAATTAAGACATCACCTAGTTGAAGTAAAATATACTGAGTATATGGTGTAATATTTTGCAAAACGCTCTTCTCTTGACTTTATTTGTCTAGCAAACTAATGAGCTGTGGACACTGATGACTTGCCTGAGGTAAAAGAAATGTTATGTCATTTGTGTCTTATGACATTTCGTTGACATCTCTCTACGACTAAAACAGATTGAGGGATTTCATGAGGCTTGAGAAAGTCATTCGTGTTTATTATAAAGGGTTACTCCATTGCTGCACACAAATCACACTTCTGTGTCAGCAGAGACACAAGGATATGTCTTTTACATGTATTTACGCTTTGATTTGAACCAAAAGCGCATCTGTGTGTTACGGCTGGTGCCGAATTAGTTAAAAAAGAATTTATAACATTACGGTTGATCCACTGATGGCAGATGGACTATCAGCCTCCCAGTTTTCATTAAAATTATCTTAAATTGTGTTCTAAAGACAAATGAAGCTTTTATGTGTTTGGAACAACATGGAGGGTAATGATTTAATGGCAAAATTAAAATTTTGAGTTGGAATATCCCTTTAAAATAAAGACATTACTCTTTCTCCATGCTGCTGTTTGAACTCCTGTTTGCTGTTTGAGACATTTAATCAAAACTGCGTCAAAATGGCATTATTAATTAAATTTCCTGAACAACTTGACATAATTTGAAGGACTTAAAAGTAAATATATACAAATCTGTACGTTTCCAATTAAGTTTCACTTGGATAATGCAATAGTGTTTTTTTTTTCAGTAAACATACAGTACATACCGAACCGAAAGTCCCTTACTGAACATTTTTGTTACAAATACATGTGCTGTTAAACCCCTAGTTAGCATTGTTGTTGAGTCTTTTTCAAATGAGTTTTTAAACACAGTCCAACAGTCAAGGGTTTGGAGATTTTTGAAACTTAGTGAATAGCGCTTTTTAAATTGATCAAAAGGGACGTTCAAAACACTTTTACAATGTTACAAAGCATTTCTATTTCTATTTTAAGACTCGAATAATGGCTGCTGAAAATTCAGCTCTGCTGTCACAGGAATAAATGACATTTTAAAATATATTAAAATAGAAAAGAGATATTTAAACTGTACAAATATTTCATAATATTGTTTTTTTTTTTGTGTATTTTTGATCAAATATATGCATTCCTTTTATTATTTCAAAAGCAAATAAAAAAATACTGATCCCAAATGTTTTAGTAGTAATGCACATGGTTGACCTCAACTGAAATGTTTGGATTCCTACATTGCACTGCATTTCCTTCTGTTTTTGAATTAGAAAAAAAATGAAATCCCATTTTGGCATTTCCAGTATTGGTATTCCTTTTTTTCACTTTCATCCCTAAAAGATTAACTGTGTGTATATTTAATTTTGTTTGTGATTATATCGTGCTGTTAACCCCTCAGAGGTACATGAGCCCTCCCATCTTGCGCCAAATCCTGTAAGACAGTGTGAAACCTTGGTCGCCGAGGCAACACCACTCTTGACTCTGGCTCGCTGCAACCCCTCCCACATCCGTTTCTCAGCAACCGTCACCAAGCAACTCTCTCCTCTCATCCCCGCCCCCTCTCCCCTTCTCTGAGTCCGCCTCTTCCAGAGAGAGTGACAGCAACGAGAAGGAGGGATAAAGGGTGGAAGCAGTGGGGTGAGAGAGAGAGATAATGATTTAAAAAAAGAGAGAGGGGGCAGTGTGATTATGAAGAAATGAGAACAAGATGGAGAAGGACAAATGATGAGTAAACAGGATTATAGCAATGGACAAAGAGAGTAAAGTGAAAATGATAAAAAGTGGGAAATAAGGAATCAGGAACAAAAAGGGTTGAAAGAAAGTGGCATGCTTTATTATTTATGGATCAAGATTTTCAGGTCACTGGTCACTCCAAAATCAAAAGAAATGTAATAAATTATAAAGCAAACATTTTAATTTGCAAAGAAAAGGTCATGACCGTTTTTAAACATTCAATGACTATTATCGTTTTATTACATAGGCTGCATTTTTTTTATTAAAAAATATTAAAAGCATTAATATTGTAAAACATTTTTACAATTTAAAATAAAGTATTTATGTTTGAATATTATATTTCTCATTATTTTCAATGTTAAAAGCAGTTGAGATGCTTAATATTTGTGTGGCAACAATAGGCCTTCTTTTTTTAGGATTCTTTGATTATTTGAAATTCAAAATAAAGGCATTTATTTGAATTAGAAACACAAGTATATTTAGTATATAAGTATATAAGTTTTTATCTTGTTCACTGTTTATTGTTCCTTAACTGACCCTTTAGATTCATACAGTATTATAAACTGATAATATGAGGTGAATGTGTTTTCATTAGTGTTCATTATGCAGAAATCTTAATCAGAAGTGATGTCTCTATTCCTCTCAGCTGTTTGCACTCGCTGCATTCTGAAGCAGAGTCTTTCTGATCGCTCAAATGACCTAGTTAGACTTTATTAATATTGCAGTCAGCAGCACATTGTATCGTTGTTCTTTCTGAATCATGAAAGGGGAAATGCAAGGAGACCGGCGTTGACTCCGCCCACCACGGGAGGCTGATAGAGCAGAGTCATGAAGCATCACGTCTGTCCAATCATGTGGAGATTCGCATCACGTGCTGCCCTGGTGACATTAAAATAGACTGAGTGCTGCGTGAGTACTACCTCACTGCACATTTAGATGATGTATGTCTACAATATTTCAACTAAATTTGTATCATGCGGTAGACATCAATGTGTGCTACAGGAATATTCATAGTGTATACCAAGGAGGAGAGTGTTTGAGGTGATGGGTTTTCTCAGTGTAAAACATAAAACTTACCTGTGCAAGAGCTTTGTTTGTTTTTGTAAAATGAAGCATGACTGTATTTGCCGTCACAGGAGGTTGGGAGAGAGAATGTAAATGTACAATCATCTAGCATGCTCAATGAGCCACAAATAATTGATTTTAGACCCTATTTAGGGGGATTTCCTAAAACTCCATCAAGTGCTCTGTCAGTTTTGCTGACAGGTGCTCTACCAATCATCTGAGGCTTTTAGTGAAATCGGAAAATAAAATGCAATCCCATTTCTTTAATATATCTATTGACAATTTTTGGCAGTTTATTTTAAAATATACCTAGAGTATATAGCCCAAAACATCTTATAGAAGTTGTGTACATGGATATAATTATACAATTAATCATTTTGAATATAAACTGCTGTTATTGATTTTTGCCATTTATTATACTGCATTTTTGTGATTTTTGTACAGTAAATTAACCAACTATAATTCTCATTCATGTCCTTAAAAATAACACACAAGAGTGTGATGAATGGCAAAATGTAGGTCATAGGACTTTTATAAATCTAGACCATAATTTTAGTTTTTTTTTTTTTTTTTTATGTGGATGGAAACATTGAGAATTCCCCTAGATAATGTTCTGTCTATGGACATTAATCAGAAATTATGTCTGCATTTTATTATATATTATATATTTATTTATAATAATATAATATAATAATATAATTTAATATATA
>JAUCMT010000154.1:9541197-9552229 GCA_032357475.1 Enteromius thamalakanensis | reverse complement strand
TATATAATTATTCTGATTAAAGCATGCATAAGCCAGCTGTGTTATAATTTAACTGTGAATTTGAATTATGGTTTAATATCACATGTTCTAACATTTGTTTAACCAATTAATTTCAAACACTTTTTTAGTTGTTCATGAAGTGTTCTGCAGAAGTGTTTTTAAAATAATTTTATGAAGATTGCCTTGTCTTAAGAATTACATTTTAAAAGTAACTATTTGTGCAGCATCCAAAAAGAAATACAGGATTCTCCATGAATCATAGTCAGAGAAACACAAACTTTTCCCAGCTTGGATGTTAAACATTTAATATTCCCTGATACTTCAAGGTTTATCATGACCGTATGAACTCTGGAAGAAGAAAAAAAAGAAAAGGAAGTGACACAGGAGAGATGAAGTGAACAGAACACTGAGCAGCTTGTGTTGAAGAATGAGACAGATGACAAACATGGGGAGGAGGCATCAAAATGGTGGCTAATATGGAATATGATGAATTATATAAAGCTATCCTGAGGCCAGGGAGAGAGATGGAGACACAGATAGAGAGAGAGAGAGAAAGAAATATCACAAATCTCTCCTGTGTTTTGATGTCCATGTGAAAGATGGAGGCAGAGTGGGCCATTGTCAAGATGAGAATGCTCAAGATACAGAGAAGAGATTGTTGTCACAACAGAGTGGGTTGCAAAAAGTATTTTTCAGTGTGCTTCATTATAAGTCCACTGACAATAATAAAAACATTAATTAAACTTGAATGTGCAATATGAGGAGAGAAGCAGAGAGTGCTTATCCACACTATTAAAGGGGTCATGACATGGATTTTTAAAGATTATTTTCATATGTTTTTTCAATTATTTTCAATTATTTTCAACCTTCATTCTGACCCTCTGTCCCTTCAAACAGTATCAACATCCCGCTTGCTCACTATTGCATGTGAGTGTTTTGACAACCTGATCAAAATCAAATGGTCATTTTCAGAAAAAGCATTATTTACTTTCTGATTTATATAATTATCTTAAGGTTTGTGAGGGTTATTAGGCTACATTAATTATTTTTGCTGGAAGGTGAGGACATTTTTAGTTATATGAAACTTTCAGGATGTATTCAGGATTGAAAGACCTCTTCTTGGACTAGGAAAATTTGGTTTCTCATGTCATGACCCCTTTAAAAAGGTTTCACTGCATGGTTCTAGTTCTACTATGGCTGTAAAAACGCTCTTTTGGAACCTTTATTTTTAGGAATGCATTTTGAGAAGTGGCGCGAACTGAGTGATAGAATTGACACCATATGGTCGCGACGAATCGAGATGTGATTCACACAGATTATGTCACATGACACGCTGATTGATCTTAATGGCACCGAACAGAGCCTGTCAGATGAGTCGAGCAATGATGCCTGAGGTGCGGATCATGCGCCGCGAACAGGAAGCGGTTTGCAAAGCTTTACTGGCAGACGCGTTTTCGCGCCCTTACTGCTGTGTCACGCTGGCTGCACGAGCCTGAAGAGGTTCAAAGGATTGGGGGGTGGAGAGAGAGAGATGGATCTGGAGGGGAGGAGGAGGGTGGCCAAGGATGAGAGAATGAGCTTCTCATCAGCTCCTCGCTAATGACAGCACATGAAATCGCAAATCATGCCTTTTAAAGCGAATCCCACTCCGCGCGCACGCCGTGAGGGACGCTGTCAGCGCTCGAGCCAAATTAGCCATCAGATGAAATAGCGCTTGCGCATCCGGACGTGTTTCTCGCAACAATGTGGTGCATCAACTGTGCGTCGGATAAGACTCCAGCGATTCTTCATAACAAGCTTGTGTATTGGTAAGATGCAATGTTATGACTCCTCTTTTTTTGTGACACGACTGGTTTGTAAAGTGTGGTTTGTTTTCCAGCGCTAACTGTATTTTAATGAATTTGTTGGATTGCTTTTTCCAAATGACCCTGTTGTGAGGCATCACCGGGGAAAACAACGTAACGTTACAGTAAAAAAAACAACAACGCGCAATATGCGTGCGCGCGGGTGCTCTGTGCATTGTAAATTGAAGCGCATCTTTAGCCGCAGAGAAAACGCTTGAGGCCAACGAGTCAGAGGAAAACACTGCTAAAAACAGCCTTTAAATTATATGGTATTACGCGAATACCTGTAATGTACAGAGTTTATGAGCTTGTGCGGTGGACTCCGTTTTTGAATGCATGTTATTGGCATTGACTTATAGGTCACAAGTTCCCTCAACAAAGCAATGCCCTCATTTGAAAACAAGTTCCTGACTAATGCTTGAATTTTATTTATTTATTTATTTTTTTTTTTGAGTGCTGAACTGTATATGTGGATATAACTGTTGTATTCATATTAGAGTTGAATTACTTACCTGACGCTTGCTGTTGTCCTGTGGAGTTGACCACATTGGTGCTCTTCTTTAATAAGGAGAATTACTTATTTAAGCCTGGTATTAATTCACTACTTTTTATTAGATTTTACCTAGTTTCTGCAGAGCATTTATCGTACACTGTCAACAAGAAACCAAAACTCCACTGTAAAAAGTGGTTATGATTCATGAAATTAGTTGTAATGTATTTTAATGTATTTAAAATACAATAAATAGCATTTCTGGTCATTTAATTCAGACTAAACATGTTAATTTTAGCCTAGATGTTACATGTTTAGTAACTTTTTCAAGTTGTCTATTCTGTAGTTAGTTTATCTGTTTAAACCAGCATGTCTGATTCAGGCCAAATTACAGACTGATTGTGGCCATGAGAAACAGGTTTTATTGCTTCTCAAATGGCCAGTCGTAGCTTGTTGCGTTATATTTGTTCTTGCATCAGTAGTTTTCTTTTCCGAATTTTGTGGAGGGACTTGCTGCATTTCCCCTGGCTGAAGATGTTGTGTTTCATAATGCTTGTTTTTACACTGGTACCTTGAAGGATACAGCATCCAGATTTGAGCCGTCAAAACACAAAAAAACCCCAGAAAAGTTGTGCAGAAATGAGCTGCGGCTCTTGGATTTCTCTCCATTTTTCAGCTGGCGGGGGGTCGTCTGAATCTGATAGTCATCTCGTGTGAGGGGTTTAAACAGTGCTGGAGAGATTTCAGCTGTTTCACAGACGGCGAGAGTTACAACACTGTCAAAGAGGCAGCAAGAGACGGAGTATGTGAGAGAATTACTGTTCTTCAGTAAGTGTGCTGCTAGCAAGTTGTAGTTTTTTCTCACAGTCTTCGTCATGATGACTGTCATCCATTGCAATAAGGAATTATTTATTAAGCTCTTCAGCATTCTTGATGAACGATTGTAAGTGAACTAGATGAGCAGGCTGTTATTCCTGTGCAAGGCTTTCATAGATTCATACTCTAACCAACTGCTTTCTAGTATAATTCTACAATGAATTATGCGTTTATCTTTCATATCATCGTAGTTTTAGCTTTATGAACTTTTGAACTGTGAATATAGTGGTAGTAGCCCTTCAGCAGCATGAGTTCAAAAACGCTAAAGATTTCATCCGAGCTTCGACCTTCTCTTCCTCTCCTTCTCTCTATATCCTCCAGCTATGTATATCAGCCCTGGTCATTTCCTGTCTGTTTTAATGCGTTGGATTAGAGCCACAGCTTCATCAATCTTTACTCACCTTAATTCAGTTTTTATTTGCGACTGTGTTCAGTTTTTCTTATCCATGTCGCTGTGTTTACATGCACAGATTTTCAACAGTCTATTCAGTGGGTATATATCAAGTGTATCGCATTCATTCCAAACACATTTCTGCACATATGGAAAGTGGCATTTAGTTACCATAGCAGCGAGAAGCTTGTGAGTCCTGTCAGAAAGAGACTGAGTCAGCTGACTAAAGTTATGCTACTCAGCATGGAACCTCACTGAATAATTGCCATGTTTTGCCTTTCTAACATGTCTAAAATATGCCAAGAAAGCTTTCTTCTCATGTTGCTAACTTAACTTGGTGGAAGCCGTGTGTCTAGCAGAATGTTGGGGTGTGCGTTACATCCAAACTGTCCAAACTGAAGCCAAACAGTCCTCTCTCTTACAAGTGGTTTATTTCTTGTGGATTATTGTGAAGTTTTTTCAACTGTTTTAACTCTTTCTGACGGCACCTATTCACTGCAGAGGATCCATTGGTGAGCAAGTGATGTAATGGTGCACTCCTTCAAATCTGATCTAATGAAGACACAAACTTATATACTGTACATCTTGGATGGCCTGTGGGTAAATAAATGTTTGAGTGAATAAGTCCTTCAAATGAAGGCGTATTGTAACCTGACTGTAATAATTTCTATAACAAGTTAATAGCTTATATAATAAGTTGTATGATCATTAACTGGTGACATCTCCAAGATGCTTCAAGAAACCTACCTTCAAAGCTACAGCACTGTTAAAAGTTTAAGGTTGTGTAAAATGCAGTAATAGGAGGATGCTGTGAAAAATAATGGCCTGTATAGATTTTCTTTTTTAATTAACGTCTATTAACTACATTAAATACACAAGTTGTGTATGGACATTTGCATTTAAAGCAGCTTTTCCACCAGGTGCATATCTCTCTGATAGATTTGCAGGAAGGTTTCTTGAAACATCTTGTAGATGTTGCCACGGTTCATCAGGATTTAGCTCGTCTGTCTCAGTTAATTCTGTTTCTTGCTGTCATTCCAGACAGACTGGATGATAATGAGATCAGATCTCTGTGTGGAGCACTGTCTGTTGTCAAAATCTCACTGGATTATTACAATTAATGGCAAAATGAATGTTTGGAAATGTAAACTGAAATTGTGCTACTGACACATTACACCAAAATGTAGAAATAACGGACTAAAACCATTTTTAGCTGGTGAAAATACTAGTGTTCTAATAATTTAGACCACCATATATATATATATATATATATACATATTAGGGGTCGGCATTGATGCAATCTAGATTAATTTTGAAATTCAAAGGCATTCAGAATATGTGTGCTACCTAAATAACAGGGGGTCATTAGAGAATGTTTTGTTTCCCAGAAGTACTTGGTGATTTTAATCCCATCCGAATCTGCCATGTCTGTGTTTTTCCCTCACAACCTCTGTGATAATTCTAGAGTCTGAATGCAATGTCTGTGATATTATTTTTCACAACGCGTTTCATTTAGTGTTTTAACCAACGCGATATGCCATAGATACTATTACTGCATGCTTGTTTAATATATTTTGATATAATATAATTCATTATATAATACAAATTAATAAATACAAATAAAGAGCCAGATCACATAAACTGTTAAGACACTGTTTATTGTAATATCAGTATCAGGTAAGATTACTCACGTTCATTCATGTACTCGGTTACATATGTTTTAATTATTAAAATACAACATGTGTTTACTACAATTAAAAATCATAATAGTTGAACTAAAGTAACCACACATTAACATGGATTGCTGTACTAGCCATTTAGCTTCAACATGGTATTTGTGATCATATTAATTGTAATCAATCTGAATGACTTTAGCAATGCACGCATACAGAGCGCGTGATCTCTGTGATGCCCAGATGTACAAAACAGACCCTCTCACCTCTGTAATAAACACGGAGGTGTTAGTCCCGTCAGAAATGGTTCATGAAGATCATGGATAACAGGTGATAAGAATCGAAGCTCACACGTACAGTAGTTTAGAAAACTAGTCCCATCCGAATAGGGCTACAGTGTAATTCAGCTAGGTATACATCCGCGCAAAAATATCAAGGTGAAAGTCATAGCTCGTGTAGTAGACCAAGCTCCCAACACAACTTTGTGAATAGATTTAAAGCAATATTTTTTTATCCTTGATAAGAGTCTTGCATTGATGCAGCATGTTAACACTGATTACGGCCCACCCCTAACATATATATATATATATACAATTTAATAAAATAAATACATGTAAATATAATTTATATATATATATATATATATATATATATATATATATAATTTATTTTTTTTCTGAAGAAAAATAGAATATTAGAAAACATTATTCATGGTATTCAGCAGTACTCTGCGAAAAGAGTCACAAAATAAATATGTTTGGTATTGAAATGTTTGGCGTTAGTAAAAAGCCTTTTTCTTTAAACTGATCAGTTTGACCAGTATTTTTACAGATTTCCACACTTCGGCTATTGCTTATTATCAGCGCTAAACAGTGTCATAGTACAAACAAAATATAACACTTTAAAAAAAAATAAAAAAAGGTAATCCTTCTTAAATTTGAAATTCAGAGCTTAATATTTGATAAAATTGTGTAAAAATCTGCAAGTCTTCATAAATATGATTAAAACCATAATTTTTTCTGTAGAACAGCAGAAATAGAAAAGAATGAAGCATTGCACAAAAACATGACGTGTTTGCATTCACATGCATTCACAAGTTCACACGGTTTCTTTAGAATCTGCTTACCGAATTCATCACACACGCTCTCGTTCTCCACCAGCGTGGGGTGCTCAAAAGTGTCCCTGCAGTACAGGATCTGGGTGTTGTTGGTGAGGGAGGCGATTCCCCCCAGGGCCAGCACCACATGGTCCGTCAGGAAGGAGGTGGGGCGCTCTCGAAGCCGTGCAATGATGGAACGATACCGACAGTATTGAGGGTAACTCAGTACCAGAACTTTCTTTTCCTCCACATCCTCCCCTAAACACAAGAAAGTACAATACATTTTTAAAAAGAGAACGCTGTTATTTCTGGCACACAAAAAACACTAAACAAAGAAAAGTGTATTTCCTCTAAAGCCATTTTCACTCAGAAATTGCTAGCAAATATCACAAATAACTAAGGCCATAACCACAAAGCATAAAGAAACACAATGGTGAAGGGAATTCTGGGTCTCATTCTAGTTGGAACGTAACAATTTTCAACCATTTGCTAATTTGTTTGCATAATATATGTATGTGTACTATGTATATATATTTTATATATATATAAGTTCAAACACATGCATGTATTTATGCATATGTATTTGTGCAAATATGTATTCGTAAAAATATGTTTATATATTAAATATTTAAATAATACAAAATATAAGAATATAAATATATAAACATATATACGTGTAAATATTGTAAAAATAGATACTGTATATTTGTATATATATATATATATATATACAAAATAAATATACACAGTACAAGTACATAAACTATATTTCTATACAAAAACTAGAATATATGTATGTAAACAACTTTTATTTTGGACGCAATTAATCGCAATGAATCCTTTGCGCTAAAATTCACACACAAAGTTGTAAATGAAACATTATTGAAATGTTATTGATATATATACACACACATATTTTAAAGATATTCTTTTCTTATTACTTTAACATATATAAAATTCATTGCAAAATTTATTAGCAATTTCAGATTGACTTTTAACAAATTTAAGCAGAAAAGTAAATGTCAATATGACATGTCAATATGCTTTAATTTTCATAGGTTTACACTTTTAGAGGATTAAACTAGTATTTAATCCCTTGATTTCGATATTACTCTTTCCATTAAATAAAAACGGTGGTTACTGTCGTCTCATAACATCATTTCATGACATCAACTCAATCCACCTTGTTTATTTCAAAGCCGATATTTGACATCATTCAATGAGTCAGAATGCTACACACTGCCGTACAGCACAAAGACCATTGACGAGTCCTACGTTCTCTAATATTAGCTTTCGCAGTAATGATAATTCAATCCAAATCGAAGCGCTGTGACTTCATATAGCTAATCTTATTCTATAATGGAGGAGAGCTGCTCCCAGGGGTTCGGATATAGATTTGTGGGCTATTATGTTTTACTACAGCCTGAGCTGCTGGTTTAACATGACAGCTCTCTGTTAGGATTGGCAATATAAAAGATTCTGGGCAGGAAGCCACGTCACTCAGTTCTTGGAGATCAGAGATCTGAGCAATAGCATTCGCCTGTTAGTCTTCCCATCAGAACTAAAAAAAAACTTTAAAAAAAACTCTAGGCTGAATCAAAGTATCACCGCATCTCTCAACCTCAAAAACCTGACATCTCGGAACACAAGCTCTCGTAATATGACATGCGAGCCGCAAACCTCAGATGATGGTGTGCGTGGAGAGAACTGGCTTTATTCACACACACAACGACCGCAAACATTGTACAGCTGAGAGCCATAAAAACATTTTTTACATGTCATTTCTGCACCACTAGCAATGCCAAATGGAACTGTGAAAATAATGATTGTTTTCAGACGGGTTTCATGCTTTATCTGCCACTGGTCACATGATCAGATTCCACCACGAAACATACTTATTCACTTCTAACAATACTTCACAGAACAGATGACACGGCAGTGGACAGATACAAGTAAAAACAATACAGTTAACCTCCAACATGAGTGATAACAAAGTGAGGAGGGCCATTACATTTTTTGGTGGATGACTGTTTCAAATGAAATAGAGCGACTGCAGTCTCAATTTGATGGCTGTAGAGAAGGGAACATGAAATATTACACTGCTTATCCTTTTATTGGACGTTCACTGCATGTACTACGTTTCCTTCTTAGTGGAGAACATTTCCTCTTGTTCTTTGTATTCTACCTCATCCTTTTAGTAAAGACACAATGTAAAGTGATTCGAGTGCCTATGATTTATTTGTGCCTATATAAATGTAATTAATTATTGTTGATATTATTATTCAATAAAATGTTCAACCTTTTAACATAAACGTTAATACTAACCATATTTGAATAAATGCGCATGCATACATGATATAAACTTATGATATAATATTTGTTTTGTTTTTTTAAATACACATTTATCATTTTATTTATTTGATCAAAAATACAGCGATATTGTGAAATTTTATTATAATGTCCTTCAAAAATCCTTCGAATTTTGTGGTCAAAAAATATATTTTTTTACTATCAATTATGCTGCTTTATATTTTTGAGGTTATTAATTTGATGATAGAAAGACAGCAATCCTAGCAACCATTTGTGAAGTATTTGAAATTGTGATTTGTAATCAATTTAATGTGTCTTTCCTAAATAAAAGTATTGATTTATTTAATAAAAATATCTGACCCAAAACATATTTACATGTATATAAATATTTATGCATATTTATATTTTTATATTTTAGAAACTTTTTCAATATATTTAATATATAAATAACATTTTTTTTTAAATATATACATACATGTGTTTACATAATAAATATACGCAGTACATACACACATGTAAACAAAAGACTTATATTGCGCATGTGGTTAATCGCAAATAATCGTTTGACAGCACTAGTTTTTATACATAATGTTTGTCGTCTTTTAAATAGCAAAAGTTTTAATGTATATTTAGACATTCATGATTTTCGCAACAGCCTTTTTTTTTTTTTTTTTTAAATAAACACATTATTTAGTTTGACATCGATAGCTGCATGAATAACATGTTCCGAAGGTTTTTCTACTAAGAAAAACAAAAAAACAATTGGACTTAATTTGTTAACAGTTTCAAGACCCATTTAAGGCTTTTACTTGCAATTAGCACTACTGAGGTTGCTCTGAAAATATCCATCTTTTAAGGGCCACGCTAATCACGCAGGGATCCAGTGTACATTTTCTTGATTAGATTTGGCTTTGGGCTGCAGAAGAGGTCAGGAACCAGCTCTACAGCCACGCTGTTAATAACATCTAACCTTTTCTAAAGAAAGGATTTCTTATGTTTAGCAATTTAATTGGCTAGGACGACACCATGATTAGAGAGCACTGAAAATCACATTATGCAATTTTCCAGTAACACACTTTGACAAGAAGCCTTTGTGTTGATGAGGATGAAGGAAAACGATTGGTCAAAATCAACAGATTGAAATCTGCTTGAATAATCCTCATCAGATCAGAAGTAATGGACGTTTTCCCTATGTCAGTGTGCTCCCCGTATACTGCTGAAGTGCTCCACAAATGTCAAATAGGCCTCTGTGGGAATATATTTACATAACACCTCTCCACCGCTCGCCGCTGCCAAAGAGGACCAATTAAACATAAAACACGGGCGTATGCGGCAAAACGCCACTGAGTTTTAATAATTCATGATATTTTTGTTCTATAAAACTTGGTTTGAGGATCTGTGACATCAATCAAACTGAATGAAGCCATTTTCTCGCCAGAACCTTTGTTTTGATGAGAGAGAATGAAATTCGGGCACTTGACTTTTTTATTATTTTAAAAAAGGACAGAATGTCAAGATACAAGACAGAACAAAAAGCTCAAGGAGACAGATTGATAGAGAACCGGAAAAAGAACTCTAATTACAGCCCAAGGTACATACTTTCAATATAAAAAATAAAAGCTGTGTTCTTTACATTGCAATTATGACAAGTAACATGGCAAAAAACACTGATACACATCTTGTTTAAAGCTCACTCTTGAACTTGCCTGAACTTGTGATGGGAGTTTACAGGGCCATTTATCCAAATTACATGTCAGCAGGTCTTCCGTGAGCTTATTTGCCAATCAACATTATTACAAATAATGCCATAACCCAAAATTACAACATGAAAAATCCCCTTTGATTATAATACAAAGAAAGCTGAGCTCTCAGTAAAACATTGTTTGTCATCAGACAAACATCTCCTGCAGACTGGGGTTATTGTTGTCAGCTAAAGTAAACCATGACAACATGTTTTATTACTTTAAAACAAACATTAACAGAAATCAAATGAGAGATCTAAAATTGCAGCTAGCTGACAAGTGGACATTTCTTTTCTTTTTTCTTAAGTACTACAATAACTAAAATGATAAACATAAAAACATGAATCAACAAAATTACTACAATCTTAAAATTAAAGTTAAAACACAAAATACAAAAATATCTAATTTAAAGCATTTAATAAAAATATAATATTATATTAATAATAATAATAGTAAAATATTACTATATATATATATATATATATATATATATAAATGCATTTAATACGTTTATTCATGAACAACTAATATTACTTACATTGTGTCATATTTTTATGTTGTGTTTTTATGTTTTCTTCATGTTTATGTTTGACCAGAGTGTGGTCAG